>VXBT01009752.1:235088-321287 GCA_013400235.1 Oriolus oriolus | reverse complement strand
CAATAGAGAATTAATTTAGATTTTGCCCAAAAAAAAGCTTCAGTCGGTAAAAACACATCCGTACTCTCGTCCTGCCCAGGCTCTGCCACTAGGCCAGGGAGACTGGCCAGATGTGCCACGCTGTGCAACCCAGGTCTCCCCTTCAGCATAGACATTACAGCAAGTTCATCACCAGTCTGAGCGGGACTAGGATTGGCAATGGTGGATCTGGACACAGCCACCTGTTGTTACACCTCTGCTGAAAACACATTTGCAAATACAGAACTATGATTGTCACTTACACAAGCTTGAAGTATCGTAGAGAGGGTGCGTGTCCAAGGTGCACAATTCTGTTCCCTTAGCACTATGGTATTTCCTTCTGTGTCAAATGCCTACATGTTTTTTATGGAAGTTCCTCATAATCACTACCATGACTTAAAAAAAATAATAGAAAGTCACATATTTAAAAAAACAAATAATAATGGCACGGTTTTGATAAACAGAGTTAGAGAAAAAGAAGCCTAACAGTGGTTAGGGGTACATACACCTTTAGGGTATGCGTAGTTCTGAAATGAATTCACAGACATGATGAAATTACCTTCTGCTTCTCCTTTGGGAAAACTAATATAAATTATTTTAGTGGAACATGAGCATATACAGTACAATTTTTTAAGGTGCAGAAATCCAGGTAGATAGGCAGTGAATCAATTCAGCAGAACTCTTTCAGTAAGTGACAGTTTTCACTTCTCTTTTATTGGAAAGAAATATACTTGTGTAACTACAAAATGTTGTGCTGGTTTTTTCCCTGAACAGCTAGCCAAGCAAATCAGTTAACAAACAAATAAGATTCCTACACTTCTAACTATGCATTGTTAGGGATGAAACACCTCTCCACAGATGCCAGAAATCCACAGTCATTGTTTATGCAACTATAAAGACTGTTTTGAAAATATACATATACAGAATTAGCTTAAGACCAAATAATTTTGCATTGCCCAAGAGGTCGTGTTTTGTTTTGTTTGTTTTTGTTTTAAAGATCTTCCGTCCCTACATTACCTCAGCAATTCAGAGGTTTCAAGCTGCACCCGAGGAACCCCATCTTTCTAGCCTAGCCACCTACACACACATTTGCATCCTGCCAGCCAAAACTCTCTTCAAATTCCTGCTACTAATTAGTTCTTGAGCTTCAGGTCACATTTTGCACACCTCATTTGTGCCTGTAAAACTCTTCTGCCTCTGAATAACTTGTACTGGTATAAACACAGACGCAACAATTCTCATTATTTTGTATGGGGCAGCCTCAAGTGCCAGTTAAGGACAAGGCTTCCTGGCTACAGCTGTTCTGGAACGTAACTTAGCAAAAATTCCTCTGTGCTTTGTATCTCAGATCACACATCTTGCATAGGTATCAACAAAATTAAATTGGAAAAATGGTTCTAATCAGTGTGTGTAAGCAGTCAGATAAACCATGGTGTGCTGGTGAATCTCACACCCTTCTGCCTCAAAAGCAGCTGTGCAGCCCAGTGTTAATTGTCTTTGCTGAAGGGTACTGCTGCTTTCACAGACTGTTCTTTGCTGTGTCTGTTAAATCAAGTAATTAATTGATGCTTTAAAAAAAAAAAGATCATTTTCATGTGTCATCTACACAGAGTGAATCAGGATTAATTTTAGGAGTTTCTTGGTACTTAAAGTCACTTGGGACTGCTGGAAAACATCATGTTGAGCCCACAGGTTTAACCACACAAATCTGCAAGCATCACTCTCCCATTTTGATTGTTGCCCCTGTCCCTGTTGCTATAGAAACTGCCAAAAATGGAAGGATGATAATCATCTGGAAAAAAAAGAAAAAGCTGGGAACACAGCTAAAGATTATTTTGAAAGCACTCTCACGCATATTGGCATTATTCCCTTTTTAGTGCTTACAGCCAGAAGCAATCAACGGAAGTGGAAGCAATGCTTTACATTTCAGGAGAAACCTCGAACAGCATTTTCCCTCAATTATCCTTTTAATCTTTGTAATATCTATATGGGGAAAACAAACTATATTACAACAAACAGTTTCTGATCACTGAAGCGGTGAAGTCCCGCCTGCTAGACTGAAGCGTCATGGCCCGGTGCCTTTTTCTCTGAATTGCATTCAGAGTTTATGCTCCTTTTGCCTATAGTCGCGTTCTGCAGAGCATTTTGGGCTTCTGCTTTTAATTTCCGACAGGACCGGCGGTATCGGGGAAGAGCCGGTGGGTGCCCAGCCCGCAGCCTGTCCGGTCACCATGCACGGTTCGGCACCGGACAACGGCCGGAGGCGGAGCAGAGCCCAAACGGAAAGTGCCGTCGTTACATTCCCAGCCTTCCTCCTTCTGCCTTGCCAAAGGCCGTGGGAGCCCAGGCCCAGCTATGCAGCGGCGCCGGGAGCCGGCGCAGGCCGGGCAGGGCCGCGGGAGGCACCGGCACAGCTGCAGGTGTCGATCCAGGGCGGGCGGCGCGGGGAGCTCGCCACCAGCGGGGGCCGCGGCCGCGCTCCCTTGTGGCCCTCCCCGGGCCTGGACCCGGACCCGCACAGCCCGGCAGGCTCGGCCCGAGCCGCCCTCGGGCGCGGGGCTGCCGGGAGACCTCGGCCGGCGGTGCTGGATGATGCTAAGCAGCGAGCGGCTGCCGCCGGACCCCGCCGCGCCAGGTACCGCTCCCTCCCCGCCCGCAGCCGCCTCCCAGCCCGGCTCCGGCCGGCAGCGCCCCGCTTGGGTTTAAGCTCTTCCTTCACGCACACAAGGGTCAGGCTGTATTTACTGAACGTTTCCTTCAGGCTGTCTTCACTCAACTTCGCCGTTTTGTAACAGAGCCTTCTCTTTCATCTTAGTCTTTGGAAGAATGTATTGAAAAGGGGACACTGTATTTACAAAGTTCCACCTCGTAGGGGACAAGCCCAAACGTGTGTCTGTTTTTAAGCAGAGAACCACTCCCGTGTTACACGGTTGGCAAAAGCGAAGGAGTCGCCGGTGAGGGGAGAGGCAGGTGCAGATCCTCCGGCATCTTTTCTGGATGGACAACGATACTATGAACAGGTTGTGCTTTCCCTCTTTTAAGTAAATGTTATAAAGCAGACAATTTTCAACACCTTTTCAGTGAAAAAAGAGACGCCTTAAAAAAACCTACAAGAAGTGCCCTATGCCTGTTTTTATCCCATTAAAATCAGCAGGTGTTCCCCCTAAATAAGCTTTTCCTACACTTTCCCCAAGCATCTAGGTCATCCAGTTCCCTCCCAGGTCTCCTTAGGACCAGATAAGTAAGCAGCAGCCTATCCTTAAAGTTGGCTTCCAAGCCAGGTTGGGTTTTTGGGCAACTGACTGGCCAAACATAACACACTTTGTTTTCAGTTACAGTGCTAGTGAGCCCTAACCGAGACACAGCTTTCTATCTTTGTTCCCCACCTAGGAACTGGAACTTGCTGAAGTGTATTATCTTCAAGATTTCTGTCCCTGCCCACTTTGGCTAAAATTGGTCATCCAAGTCTTTGAAAGTAAATGCTGAGGGAACAGTGCAAGACTGGCTGGCAGGTGAACTTAAACCTCAGCTTCCTGTGAAAATTAGAACTTAGTTGAGGAAGGTAGAAAAGAATGTAGTACAAACACTAAGGTACTTTCCAGTGTGACATGCATGGATTCAGTAGTGGTTACAGTGCAGCAGTGGTACAGTGTAAATCAGTCTCAGGGTTTGCAGAAGGAGCAGAATTAACTCACTCAGGCTTTCTGGGCCCTGTCCTTAATGCTTTCATTAATGAGCTACCTGAGACTAACTCCATGGAGCAGAATGAGCAGACTCCTGTCTGTTTCTTGACCAGCTGGCTTGGATGCCCATGATAGATAGTGCTGTACATCCCTAAATTTATTCTTTGAGCAGGTTTTAATTTTCAGATTTTTTATGTATGTCTGTAGTCCCTAAAATGCACATGCTCATAGCACTGCACTTTCAGATACTAGAAAAAAAACCCCACTTCCTAATCACAGGCCTGTGTCTCCTTCATATAGCACTAAATTCTCAGGAAAGGTGAGATTAAATGTGCCTCCCGTACTTCTTTTTCTGATATTCATGACAGCTAGTTGTAAAAAGAAATTGGCTTTTTTTTCCCAGAGTTCTTTGAAAATACAAAGCTCACAGAGTCATAATGGATAAGACAATTAGTAGTTTAAATAATAGCTTGGACAGTATTAACAGGGGACGATTGGTCATTGTGAGGACATTTGACTGTTGAACTGTTACTTGGTTTTAAGCTTTTGCAGTCTGACTTTTTTAAAATCAAAACACACAGAAAACGTGAAGTAAAAATGTAGAGAACACTTTAATTTCAATATTGTTTTTACTTAGGGTTTATATGTCAAAATATTTTCGTTAGGACACCAGGCTCAGTTAACTGTTATATTACAGTTGTTTAACTGTATTTTTAGATATAGTTTCTTCTTTGACTTAATGCAGAAGCAAGTACTCTCTGAGATCCATTCTTAGGAGTGAAAGTATCTCTTTTGTTGCAGGTGATAATGTGGGGCAGACAGCTGGGTCTATTAAAGTCTTCAGACATCTGTTCTATTAATTTTGTGAAACCAACGCTTAGCTGAGATGTAAAAGCAGACTGTTAAACCCTCAAGGTGTAAGAACAACTGACCTAAGTTAAAGGATGTCAGACAGGTGGGGCAGGGACTCTGAATTAGACTTTATTTCCTCAAACTAAAAAGAGGGTGGTTTGGGGGAGGGGAGAGAGTTTGTCAGAATGGCTTTTGGTTACCCATCTTTCTTGTGGTTGTTAACTTACTCCGTCTCTGTTTTCTGCCAGTTCTATGGTTGCAATTTTCTGGTTTTTGCTCATGAGAGAAATGCTACACGTTGAAAAATTGTAAGAGTGTATATATCATGGAGTTATTGTTTGTTCTCTCTTTCCCAGGGGTTGTATGAAGAAGCATTAAAGCAATTTGAAAAAATCAAAGATACAGATTTTCAAGCAATGTATCAGCTTGGTGTAATGTATTATGATGGACTTGGCACTAAAAAAGACCCTGTGAGTAATTTAGCTGCACAGTTATTATTTTTCTTCTAATGTTAGCTGATAATTACTAAGAGCTTCTTTGTAAACATGATTATTTTGTTTAAAATTAACAGCCTTTTCATTTAGAATTAGTTTCATAAAGTGCAGCTGTTTGCAGAGCATCATTAAAGAGTGAAGGCTCTGGGCTGAGGAAGTTCTCAAAAATGGCTGTAATGAAATAGGCGTATCTGAAAAACACAGTAATTTTTATTTTAAAATTAACTTCAAAGGGCTTGGTTGGACTTCGTGTGGAAGCTATGTTTAAAAATTGCTTTAAATTTTTTACTTTCTTATAAGCAATTTATGTAGATGACAATAAAGTGAGTGAAAATGGAAATCAAACTATTATATTTCAAAGCATAAGATCCTTGGCACAAAGATTTTTTGAGGTACTTTCTATTCTTTTAGCACGGATGCCAGAGATGATTGTGCTTCTGCCAGTGGTTGACAGTAATATTTTAAAATTAGACAAATGAGGTAGTAACATCTTTTAATTAGACACATGAAAAATTACATTTGCAAGAATTTGAAGAATTCAAACTGAAGAATTATATTACAGAAAAGGAAGACAAAGGAATGATTTGCTACAATAAGAAGAGTTAATTTGTTGGTGAAGATGATCTTAAAAAGTGGCATGAGGAAAGAATACAAGCATTAGGAATAAAAGTGTAGATTATAAGACAGAAGGCCAAAAAAATGAACGGAAGAGTATATTAACAAATGGGACTCCTGTCTGGTGCTTACAGCATTGCCAGCAGAACTGAAAATATTCTGATGGGGTTTAGAGGTGGTTTATTTTTGCTGTATGCCTGCATAATTACCACATTTATTTACTTGCAAATAAACATTTTAGCAAAGTTACTTTCTTTCTTGTGTATTACAGTATGAATGCTGAAAAACCTTTTATAAAGGACTGTTTCTAGTGTATTTAAACAGGGTGTCGATGCTAAATCTTAACAGTGTAAATCTTATTTCTAAAGTACTTCTGAGGCCCAGTTGCTCATATGCAATGTTCTCCATCTGCTTATTTAACATTATCAGTTTTTGTCCTTTATGAATCTAAGGTATTTTAAATATAGGGACTTGAAAATGTACTATGTATCACTTTGCCTTCTTGTTAAGGTTGTTTTATGATTTCAGATACATTGTGCAATATTAGAAAGTTCTCAGAATTCTGAAATTGAAAAATGTTACAAGTGTAGGATGTGACATTCATTTATGTAACCACAATAATATTTTTGAGAAAATTTTTAACAGTGAAGAAGAGTAATATATTACCAGATGAACATTTACAAGGAAATGTTTGACACTAAAAATATGGTGGGGTCAAAAATTTAGGGGCTGTCTAGTAACCAAAGATCAGTTCTGCTTTAATATGACACTGTTTTCCAGGCTGTCCTGCCAGTATGCCTCAGCCTTTCTTCCAAGGGAAAAAAATTACCTGTCTTGCAGAAGTTAGTGCATTCTCAGGTTATATATTTCATCGTCTGAACATAATAACTTAAATGGCTCAATTTTAGGAAAGGGGAGTGAAATACATGAATAAAATACTCAACTCTGATTCCCCAGAAGCAAGGCACTTGAAGTTTGCAGCTGCATACAATCTTGGCAGGGCATATTACGAAGGATGTGGTGTTAAACATTCAACCGAAGAGGCTGAAAGGTAAGGGCAGTCAGTGATTTTCCTGAAAAATTATAAGATTGTATGTTATTTGAACTTTGTTGTCCCCATTTTCTTAGGTTGTGGCTTACTGCTGCAGACCATGGAAATCCAAAAGCAAGTGTAAAAGCCCAGAGTACTTTAGGAATGCTTTATTCTATGCCAATTCTAAAAGATCTGAAGAAGGTAAAGCCCACTTGTACCTTTTGAAATAAAAATGAATCACAATTAATTTTTAATTTCACAGAAATAGTACAAATATACCACAATAGTGGTATATTTGTCTCTGAAAGTTGTATTTTGAGTAGTTAGACATTATCATCCATTTAAGCTTATGTGAACAGATGGCCAGAATCCCTCATTTTGACTCATTCGACACTACTAGCCAAGATTTTTTTTTTTTTTTTAAGGGAGAATATCAGAAAGAATGATAGAATGGTTTAAAGTTTTGTCAGCTTTGGTAACCTTCAGAAATCAAGCAGGCAACACTGACTGACAGCTCTGACATTAAATGAAGCAGGTTTAAAAGCCTTACAAGGATTCTTCTTTCTTTTATGTATAGGCACTTCTTACAGGATGGTTGGTGTAAAAGCTTTTATGGAAGCAGTATACAAGAAAATCACTTAAGTAAATATATACTCCAACTTTGTGCCTCTTGTTTAGGCCTTTTTCTGGCATTCAGAAGCATGTGACAATGGAAATCTGGAATCACAGGGAGCACTTGGCGTTATGTACCTCTATGGACAAGGTATACATCGTAACAGTAAAGCTGCTTTGGAGCATTTGAGAAAAGCAACACAACTTGGAAACATCTATGCTCAAGGCCATCTTGTGGAATATTACTACACTAGAAAATTTTACTCAAAAGCTGTTGCACTAGCCAAAAGGTAATTTTTATTTTATTTTTCATTAGGGTTCTTCATGCAAGACCACATAAAACAGATTTAAGCGATGAATAAGATAATGATCTCACCTTGCGAACTCAGGAAGTGTTTGAGATAATGAATTGCAAAACTGATCTTTAACAACAGATTAGCCAGTGACAAAACTAATACTATAAGGTTCTCAATTACTCAGTATGATTGAGCTTTTCTTTCTGATCCTATAAAGCAAAACATCCTTGAACTAGAATCCAAAGCAGATGTCCACATGCAATCCTGCCTTCCTTGTCCACTATCTCCTCCTAGGCTCCTGCCGCCTTCACCATTCCCTTTAACCCCCATGGTATCAAAGAACCCCCAGGTTGGAAGAGATCTCAATGATCATCCGGTCCAACCTTTCTTGGCAAAAGCACAGTCTAGACACGATGGCTCAGCACCCTGTCCAGCTGAATCTTAAAAGTGTACAAAGTGAATCCACCACTTCCCTTTACCTGCTTTTCCATCTTTGGTATGCTTCTTTCTTGGTTTTGAGCAGGCTCAGAAACTTGCAGTTAAGACAAGGGAATCTCTTGTTCCACCTACTTTCCTTATCTTTAAAAGAGATGAGCAAAGAGTTCACTGTGCTTCTAGGAGAGCATTCTTGAAAAATTCCCAGCACTCACTAGCTTCTTTATTCTCCATGGAAGCTTCCTATGGATACCCTCCCAACTGTGCTGTGAGCTGAAGTTTACTATTCTGAAATCTAAAACCTTTGTCTTAGTACTAACCCTCAGAGTGCTCAGCAGGATCCCAGATCCTCAATATTGTGATCACTGCACTCAAGGCTGTCACTCACTGAGGTACTACAAAGCAGATTTTCTCAATTTGCAAGTAGCAAATCAAGCAGTGCCTCATTCCTGATTGGCACATCCAACATTTGGTGGAGACAGGACTCTCCTGCTCCATTCCAGGAACTTCATGGATGTCCTGGGAGTTGCTGTACTGTTCTTGCATCTAATGCCTGGGTAGTTCAAGTCACCCATAAGATTCTGTTACCCAAAGCTTACTTAAGTGACCCAAATATTGTCTAGTTGGTCTTATTATCTTGGTTTGGAGGTCAGTAACAGATGCTTAGTGTGCAATCCCTTTTGAGATGATCCCTCTGATCCTGGCCTAGAGGCATTCATTAAGGCTTCCAAAATTACCATAGTTAATAGCCATTAACTTCTACACGCCCTGGGTTCTCCTTAACTCAGCACATGACTCTTCATCTTTTTCTGTCTTTACAAAACAGCCTGTCCATCCATCACGATCCTCCTGTCGTGTGAGTTGTTCCACCATGCTTCTGTTATTCCTACAATTGTGTGACTGAGCGGGTGCAGAGCTCCAGTTCCTCCTGTTTGGTCCCCAGGCTGTGTGCATTGGACACACACATTTGAGGTGGTTGTCCTCTGGTCCTCATCCTGGGAAGCAGCTGAGGAACATTTGTTGCTGCTCTGGTTGGCCTGGCTTATTCCCCAGTTGGTTGCAGTGGCACAAGGGCAACCACTTTGGGTCCAGAGTGCTCTCAAATCCTTCAGCTTAAATCTCGCCTCAGCAGGTTAGCCAGCCTGCTGCTGAATATTCCTTTGCCTCTTCTAGACAGGTGGATCCTAACCCTCCTTAACAGGCTATAGTCATAAAAGAATGTCCCATCATCATAAAAGCCAAAACGATTGTGACTGCACCAGCCAAAAAGCCAGAAGTTAATTTGTATTATATGTTTGGTTTTGGTTGCATGCCTTCCTCCCGCTGGTAAAAGGCAACAGGAGGGAAAGGAAATTTGGCACCAGTATTTGCTTGCACCCCAGGGCTCTGTAGTCCCTTTGATTGGTGGTGTCCTTCATGCCCACATGAAAAAGTAGCAAAGGATCTGTGCTCTGGACAAGTTGTGGCACCCTCAGCAACATCTCAGACCTCAGCTCCTGGATGGCCACAGCCACACACCCCTCAGGCTGACAGATGGTGCCTCAGTGCCCCTTCACAGAAAGTTACTCACTCTTGAATGCTCACTTCTTTTTGTGGTTTGTGCTGCTGGCAGAGTTTCTCCTTGCAGACCTTGCTCCTGGGTATCTGTAGTGATTAAAGCTTCATGTATGCTTTAGGTTGTAGTGCTGGAGGGTGGGGAGGAGAGCAGAGTCCTGCTTTTGCATGTCACCAGGGTCCAAGGTGCCTAATTCTCTGTGGTGTCTGCCACAGGAATATGATTTTGAAACCACTTATCTATCTCCATCTTCATCTCAGCGCCTCTAATACTGCAAACAGTCTTCTGCTCTCCACCACCTCCATCTTAATGTCATTTCTACTCACTGTCTCCCACCCCATAATTCCCTTGCTCTGCAGTTTGGTCCAGTTCCTGTGTCCTTTACAGGAAATGCAAGCACTGATACTGGGTGGGATCCTGCAGTCAGCACTGTGAGCAGCAGCACCTGGGACTTAGAAGCAGCTACTGCACACAGTGCCAAATTATCACCTTTGAACTTTCCATGAGCTGCTGCTTATAAGGATGTATGCTGCATCCTGGACCACAAACCAGGCATCTGTATGCAAGTGATTGCTGATTATTATCTTGCATAGAGGTACTGGTCTGAGCCCCAATTAGGCAGCACTGACTGGCCTTTTCACAGGCAGTAACTGTGGGACTCACTGCTCTACCTACACACTCGGGAGTGGTTTGTGTATTGCAGAAATAGCAGCTTCTGTTACAGACTGCAGTAGTTAAAATAGTCTGCATTGAGTTTCTGTACCTTGATCTAGTCAAGTAGGACAAGAGCAGTGTTGGCGCAATGTTCTATGGCTGATAAACAGCACATTTCTGTGACAAACCTCCAGAGTTTACCAGTGTATGTTAAAAGTTCAGTCTGTCAATCAGATTATTGATTTGCTGGAAGATGCAGATAGATTGACTACTTGCACAAGTGGCACACAGTAACATTCATGCTTTGTGGGGTATGTTTACACAGCTGCTGCTGCACAGCAATAAATATGTCACAACTTACCAGCTTACAGAAGCTGCACTCGGTGTATGCCACTGTGTAGCAGAAGCTCTGGTAATTCAGTAGTTCAGCTACTTTTTCAGAGAAAACAATTTCTCTCTGAACTGCTGCTTTTCTTTCTTTTGCACTGTCACCAGAGCGATAGCTGTTCCCTGTGGTGTAGCCTGTCTCGCTCGGAATGAATCCCCTCCATCAATGCTGCATGGTAGATTATCCAGACAAGTAAAGAGTGCACTTCATCAGCTGCAAGTGTGACTGCAGAAAATAGCAATGAAATCCCACAGTACTGTCAGAGGTGACCATTTCTGAAACAAAACACTGCAACCATACTTGAAACAGTTCGACTTAATTAGAATTGAAGTTGGCCTTGAGGCAAAAATCTCAGCAATTCAACCAGTAGTATCAAGCACCAATACTTTTTCTGCTAAAATTTGTCCTATGTTCATACCAACTACATAGTTTGTTACATTATGTACAAGCATGAAGACATTATGTGACTATGTACAGTATAACCTTGCCTAATATTTGGTGTCTAGATTACCTACTGATACTTCACTTCAAATAATTTAGTTGTCCCACACTGTTCTACTTACCTGTTGCTGTGGTATGTTCTTGAAGTTAGCTGTGCTGAAATAGAATTTTTGCCTGACTTGACTGGCTATCTTTATTCGCATCAGCATCCTGTAGTTTCTTTCAGAAAGGAAGGCAAAATGGCTACATATCAGGAATAATAGGAGAGGTAATACATTACTGTTGTTTTATTTGAATGTTCTTGCTTAGTAAGAACAGTTGTGTTACTCTATTGGTTAATGGGACCAAAGCAGGTGGAAGAACATCATTCTCAACACAGCCAAGTGATCCTAGCAGGAACTGACGTGCAGAGGGTCGTTGAGAACAACTTTTCATAAACCCTGATTTATAGGAAGTACCTATAAACTGAAATTACGTACATTTTTCCTTCTTCTGTCAAGTCTGCAACTTTGACACAGCTAAAACTATGTGTAAAGAAGCATATAATTACATGACTCTTCATGGAAAGGATATGGGGCTTGGGGGTATCTGTTTTAAGGCAACAGAAAAAAATCAATTCCCACTTAGGTACAGCATTTTCTAATATTATAGTGATGATACTAGATAAATGATAGTTAAAACAACATTAACTTTGTCCCTCTGATTCTTAAAATGGTTCTTAGTAAAAACATGCTGAAATTAAGATGACGGCAAACATGCAGAAGAAAGGAAATAATTGAGCTGAGACAGTAATAAGTGGTTTTCCTAACAGAGTTTTATAACCAGGGGCTCTCAAGTATGTCCAAGATTTTCAGATTACTATGATCTGGCAATATCCTTGTAAGAACTGGAAATTTTAGAATCACAGAATCAGAGAATCATGGAATGGTTTGGGTTGGCCCTTTAAAGATCATCTAGTTCCAGCCCCCTTGCTGTGGGCAGGGACACCTTCCACTACATGAGGTTGCTCAAATACATGAAATAAGAGCTTTGCCTTTCTTCCACATATTATTTCTATAAAATAATTTAATGGGAACAATTAGTGTAAAATATGTTGCCTTTTATAACTAGTATAACTATAGTGAAAGTGACTTCAAAAGTTGTATAGTTGTTTGCTGTTTAATATCACAATATTCAAATAAGACTAACTTAGAATCAAATACAAAATATAAGAATCCTCATAAGATGGTGAATACTTGTAAATTTCACCTTATTTTGGATAATAATGTAAACAGAAAGGAGGCAATGTCAAAGTCATATAATAGTCAACTTTAATTATTGCTTGAACTAGCATTATCTAAATTAATGCTCTAAATTCCACAACAGCGCTACAAAAAATTATGACATCAAGCAAGCCAAGATAGCTGATTGTCATCCAGCATATGTAGCCAAGGGGGCTGCTATGGCAGCTTTCTACTTGGCTAGATGCCTCCAGCTTGGCCGAGGCACAGAGAAAGACCAGAACGCTGCTGAGAAATACTATTCCAAAGTAAGTTGAGAAAGTCTTACAGTCTAGTTTATATCTCATGAAATGGAGTGATACCTTGGATCTGAGTCTCTAAACTTGCTATTTCATTAAAGACTCCAACACTGTTAAAAAAAAAAAAATCTTTGCAAGAAAATATAAAGTGATAGAAGTGTACTGAAAACTACTAAAAAGAGCCTTAAAAGGATGCTATCTGCCCACTTGCTTAAGCAAGCAATATAACAAACAACAACAACAAAAAATTTATGGTAATCACCACAGCAAAGAGCTTGGTAATTTTGCAAGATAAATTAGCTAAACAGTTTGAATCATTTTATCCCAAATTAGTTTGCTTTCTGTCATTCTCTCTGAATGAAAAATCATAACTTTTCCATATACTTTAGGTTCTGTAACAATTACAACCTTTATTAATGATACTTAAATTGGCCATAACTGGTTCTCATGCTTATTTTTATATTTACATTTTCAGTGATAGCTGAGGATCTACTCCTTTCTCTGTTCAGTATAAACAGGGAAAAAAAAAAAAAGAAAAAAATCAGTCACACTTTTTTCAAAGTTCCAAATTTGGAGTTAGATTGAGGAAAATAAACTTGAGGAAAAGTATTAATAATGGCCTCTAGAAGATTAATCTGTTGAGTAATATCAGTGATGCCTAAAGGCATCAAGGCAAGGTGATTATACCAGCTGAAGGGAATGTAGCAAGTTGGCATCTGTGTTTCAGAAAGACTCTGGTTTCTGTGCATGTAGTGACCATTTGTTTCTGCAAGTAGAATCCTTTGATGTCCATCTTGGTGCAATCTAAATGAATGGAGAGTTATGTAAATGATAAATTATCAAATAATTTTTGTGGCTCCTTGCTCAGGGAAGTCACTGATAGAAAAGGCTTAGAAGAGCAGGTGATCTGAATACAGACATTTTTAAATACTTTGTTCTCCCACTGTGAAAAATGTTATAGAGGATAGGATGAGAAGGAGATCAAGAAAGGAACATAAGCTGAGGTATCATGACCATTGTAGCCATTGTATTCCTAGTTAAGGCATCAAAGAGGTCCATCAGGAATAAATTGCTGCATGGGTTTGTGGGAGTGAAGCCCTTCCCACTGTCTTCTAAAGTCTAGAAAAACTGGCACAACTGAAAGAAGACTACAACTTTCACTCATTATTCACTTGCTATAAATCTGAGACTGATCTAGGAATGTCACTAATGTCTTGGTACAAAGAGAATTCCTATTGACTGGTGTCAACGCTTTTCTAAATCAATAGCAAAAGAGAAGCAACATAAAATAAAAAAGGGAGCTTCCTGAAACTGTGACTTTAAAGGAGTTGTGGAGGTGTCCAGGTTTTTTTTGTACCTGGAAAATTCTCATGTTAACTGCACAATTACACTTACTTAAAATCATATTTGTTTTAATTAACTGCTAAGCTGTGGTTTTGGCCTACCATTCTTAGACCCAGTCAGTTTTGTAAGAAATGAGAAAGAGAAGATGGGCATCCCTAAGGGTCCTGAAATAGATGATGGAAGTGAATGAAACTCATCCAGTCTGTAAGCAGATTTATTTTTCCAACTGTGGTGCTGCACATGCCATGCCAACACACAGAATTAAAAAAAAGAAACCCAAGACTAAGACTATAGTCAAGTATGCTAATTTTAAATACTAATTTTTTTTATTATGTGGCATCAGAAAAAGGATTCAAAGCCAATTATGTTAACTCTTCAATATTTTAGCGAGTTGACTGTCGCAGATAGCTTTGTTGACACTTAAAGACTTATTAATGTCATATTGATAACATACAATTTTATTGTAGCTATAAACTAGAACTCTGATATTCTTTATTTTCAAAGGCATGCCATCTGGATCCTGTTGTTGCTTCTCACCTTCAGCTGGCAGCTAATCTTGGGACAATTTAGTGTTTCCTTTAACTGTGACTGGTATATATTTCCTACAATAAACTATTATTAATCTCCAGCAATTATAGACTGCTCATCACTTACTGCTTGCTTTTCAACTTTATAGAAAGTATTATTTAAAGCAATTCACTGATTCATTTTATCTAAAATAGAGAGTAAACAGCTCACGCTCTAACTCAGATGAAGCCAAGACAGATCTTTTAAAAATTGTATCGAAGACTTAAAAGTTTATTAAGGACATTTCACTGGGACAGATGTATTTTCTTCATGTCATACTGCTACATAGTACATGAATCAAACCAAAACCAAATAAAAATGGTTGTTTCCTTCCTGCATATATAATGTTTAAATTTTAATATTCTGAAAAGCTTGAACCCAAACTTGTCTCATTGTCACATACAGCCCACTCACAAGCCACAGCCATTTTTAAAGCTTAACTTATTAGTGGTGCTTATACTTTCTTCCACATACTTTCTAAACCACCTAGATAGATCTACTTAAGTGTCTTTATATATTTTACTTTTGGATCGCAGAGACTCAAAGTTGGAAACTGTCTGGTAGAACACCAAGCTTTACAATTCAAACCATACCAGCTTCTAAAACTAGAAAATAGTCCTTACAGAACTGTGGAAAAAAAGCCCCAAAGGTTAGTACGGAAATATTGAATATACATCCTCAATATGAGGCCTGTTTCCCTCAATCCTTCATATTGCATTCACACTGCCTCTGTTTGTATTAGAAATAGTTGGAAACCTTTTGGCTAGGAGTATGTATCCATGCTGGATCTTTTATCAAAAGATACTTTGATTAACCACTAGGAAAAATTACTGATTGCTATGGTAAGCTTGGACATTTCTAAATGCTTGTTTACTTACAAAACAAGTGCAGAATTTGTCTTGCTTCTTAGGACTGTGCCACAACCTGAAAACTTTTCTGACACTGTTGGAACAGAAGGCTAAATGTTAGTAAAAATGTGGATTTAAATACAGCATACAGATTGCATGTGCCTTACACTACAGCCAGTCATAACTGCAAGTAGGTTTTCTAAGAGCACAACTGTACCAAAGAGAGCAGACAGTAATGAGTGTCACCTAGGGATTTTTGATGAGGTTTAATTATTTAGATGTGCATGAACACAATATTTACATATTTTTACATAAATTTAAAAAAAACCAACCACTGAAGAGAGTCTTCTTTCCTTGTATAAAATAAGGGAAAGATTTGAAGGTTATTTGAAATTGGGGCATTTGAATAAAACAGCCCTGAATAATATCAGGGAAGTTATCAGAATGGTTTAATTAAATGTCTACTTGATCATTCATAGAAGCAATTCATAAGCACTAATCTCTGAACTAACATTTAACACAGGCATTCTGTTAGGACATACCAGTTTACAATACATAATTTTGACACAGACTTCAAAGCAATGTAGATATTTCTTATTAAACTAGTGCTGTCAAACTCATTGATCAGTTGTCAGTACAGCCTCATTATCAAGTACTGCAATCCAGTCGTGATATTTATTGCTTACAAATGCTTCAAACTACAGGAAATCTTTGGTAAAACCAAAATTGATAAAATTTTCACAATAGCTTTACATGTAGTATTGCACGACAAGGCTTTTTCAATACACAAGAAAAAAAAATGAATGCTCAGATCCTCAGTGAGGAGATTAGAACTGTACAACATTCATTAGTTTACCACTATAAGCAAAATTTCTTTCCATAAATGTTTAAAATATCTTCTGGTTTCTTTCAGCATATTATGAACAACTATTTTTCAATCTATATTTGAAACAGAGGAGTAGTCAAATAGAACAATTTAAATAAAAATTGGCAGCTATACAGCATTTTTTTTGTCTACCCTACGACAGCATCAGATCTTTTCAAGTCTGTTTACTTCACAAAAAACTCAAGAGGAAAGAAAAATGCTAAAAATAATCATAGTCCTCAGCCCTCTATGGAAAAGAGGAAAATAAGTTTCATGTCTATTCTTGAACATAGACATTTCTCTAGTGGTCCAATTGTGCAGGTTCAAACTTAAGTGGCATTAAGCTGCTCTAAATGAGCTCTTAGCTCAGGACACAGTTCAGTTAGCAGCAGTTCCAGCAAAACCTGAAAAACAGGAAAGAGTTAAGATATTGCAGGTGCCAAACAAATGAGAATTTCTTCCTTTCTGTCATTTTTAGAAAATCACAGATAACAGGAGCACATAGGTTTGATTATATTCATCATTCATGCAACTACTTTGCTTTCTTTCAAAAGTTAGCACATACCCTACAGACAACATGGGAAATGTCTTAAGGCTGAAAGGAGGCAAGTGTTAAGGGCAGCTGCTTTCAGATGGGGATTTCCCACCCAGCATGAACTGGTGCTGTTGTGTCAAAGACTCCATAGCATCATAAGCAAGTACCAGGGCATGCACCTTCTCTCCGGTGCTGGGGCAGCACTGTGTGGCAGGCTGCTGTCTGGAATGTGCCAGAAGAGACTGACTGACTGTGAAGGTGTTGTACTTAGATACAGCTGCATATTCCAACTAGTCCCACTTGAGGAGTGGAACTTTTGGAGGGCTGTCATGTCCTAACTATGAGCCAGTCCTGGAGCTCTCCTTCTCTAAGATTCTCCAAGGTATGCTTATTTTTCTAAACTATATGAAGAAATTAGTTTGTACCTTATGAAGTCAGGCACATTGGATGTGGCAGAGGATCTCTTTTAGACAAAAGCTGCTGTTAAACAACCTTTTGTTACTCAAACTTAGTCAAGTGATCAAACCTAGAACACCTGACTTATTTTAATAATACATATATCTCTGCAAAAACACACCCCTAGGCTTTAATACTGAGTGAGTAGAGCTTGGTAACTAACAAGATTATGAAGTTTAAAAGCTACTTTTCTGTTTACTCACATAAAGTAGATGCTTATTAGCCTTCCTCTCTTGCAACGCATTGAATACTTTCACTACACCATGACGGGCATTTTGTTGTCCAACAAGATTCTGCAGGGTATCTGCAACAAACATTATTTCAGTTTATATTGTTTCACTCATGCTAGGCAAAACCTCCAGCCAAAATCACAGAATCATCATTCTACTACCCAAAACCACAATCATCAAGGTTGGAAGAGACCTTCAAGACCATCTAGTTCAACCATAAAGACCCATAAAGGAGGGGAAACAAAGTCCCTGCACTTCACTGGCCTTGGCTACAAGATACACAGTCCCTACTCACCAACCTTTTAAAAACACAGCTTGAAAAGATTCTCAAGTTACCCAACAGTTAATAGCATGTGCATCTCAGTGACAATGTTTTCAGTGTTTTAACATGATATATCAAATGCCTTTTCAGCAGTTCACCTCACTAAGTCTCATCTCGCACATCATTTAACCACTCACTTAAATACACCTTCAGCCACAAAGACACAATTTCTACAACATTTAAAACCAATTTAGCACTTGAATTGCCTCTCAAATCTTCACAGAGAATACTTCCCACAAGTGGGCAGTTAAGAGAATTCTAAGTCAATTATTTACATGTTGGATTAAATTTGAATAAATAGTGATTCAGTGCTCCATCATTAATCTAAGGTGCATTCAGCTATGTCCTGACATATGGCTCCAAGCTCAGAAACAAACAAACCAAAAATCAAACAAAACCACAAACCAACTATGGAAGGCTATTTAGGTAAGTAGGTGAGTATATAACACAGGGACTAAATGGAGGGTCGTTCACACATCAAGCGGCAAATATTTTGCATGTGTACCTACTCCTTTTTTACAGTAAAAGTTAATTAAACTACCTAATGCATGGGGTTATATGAGATATCTCAGTGAAGCCATAAAATAGCTCACTCTCTTCAGGTGGAGCAGAGAAAAAGCATTCAAGCTATGTTTAAGTGCCTTTCCAAGTGCTAAAGGTAATGATTTTGGACCTTTTCGGTTAGGTGCCTTTGGGTTTACATGATCTCTGAAGGGTCAGAAGTATGTGACTGGACTTCCTGTGCTGTGAGTGGGACAGGATGGAGCATCTCAGAATGGTGCCCCAGAAATGTGCTGGCTGAAGAGGAAGCTGCGTAGGCTTGGGAGATAAGCGTAGGCAAAGGGAGGTGCTGAAAAACCCATCTAGGATCTTCTTCTGCCCAGGCTGCAGGTCACTCTAACGTTCAGTGCCCTGAGACCTCTTACCAGAAACAGACAACGGCACGCAACACTGACAGCACAGGTAGATCCCTCTCTCCAACTTTGAAACATAAGAGGAAGAAATAACTGGGGTGGTGGCACTCCCCCTATTAGGCAAGTAGTTCCAAGTGGCAGAGCCACACGTATGCTCATGGAGAACCAGCAGAGAGAGAATCAACAGGCTCCTTGAGTAATATTACGCACGGAGATAGAGCAATTTTAATTTTTCATCCACCAATAATATCTGAATCCATGCCTTTTACCAGACAGGCAGGAGAGGCAAAGACTAAGGCCAAAATCACCCTTATTTATGCAAATAACCATAATTTAGAACTCTACAGGAAAATAATTTGATTAACCAGTTTCCTTACTAGTTATTAAATCTGTCTTTTAAGCAAAGTGATCTCACCTGGAATGTTTTCAAGTAGTTTTTGCTGTGCTCTCTGTTTTGTCTCCTGCTTTTGTTCATCGCTCTTGGCCCTCGGTGGTGGAGCTAACTTTCCATTTGGCCAAAACGCATCTCGAAACACACCAATGTAGTAAACAAGCATTGGTTCACTGAACATCCAGTGTACAGTGTCACGGATTTGCCTGTAAAAAAGTGTAGAAGGGAGCCCATTGGAGCTAGTCTTTCATGTTTTATGCAGATTTACTCTTTTTACTCCTCAAAGTAGTGAGAGAGATGTTCTTTTTCATGTAATTATGCCAATACACCTGAGTTGATTTCACTGGCATCACAGCAGGTCGTATTCAGCTCTGGGTGCTCTAGGATCTAGGTCACTCCAGATACCTGACTTAGACCTGGAGAAGGCTGCTTTTCAATGTAATTGAAACAAACATACATTACAAATTACAAGTACTACATTGAAATGTACATCAAAACTACATTTCAAGGATGGGCACTACAAAGGCTCCACCAGGCAAAGACATGAAAATCAGGTAACCAATTTTAGCAAACTCCAAACTAGTTGCCTGGAGAGATGTGCCTGCTAGGATAAAAACAGACAGTTTTGATAGAAGCACAGTAAGGTCCTTCACAGATAGCAAAGCACATTGCTGAAGGGATTACAAATGGAGATAGCAGCCTCCTCCTGTGGCTGTACCACTCACTGTAGCCTTCAGCACCAAGAGTCTGACGTGGAGAGCAGGCTCCAGTCATGCTGGACTGGGCCATACAGCCAAATCTCTTAAAATCAATAAATATAAAGTCAACCTACATGTAAAAAGCTACACAGGAACTTTGCATGCAAGCTATGCTCATGCATTCTTTCCCTCTCTGTCCTCCTTCAGGCATTTTCCAGTTATCAGCAGGGTATGAACAAATGAACCAATCAGTTTAAAACTCAGTGAGTGGATACTGTCTGAGAGCAGTCCAATTTACTGCTACATAACATACGTAAGAGGCTTTAAAAGCCATGCTGGCATCTGTAAATTTAGTCACTGACTGGACAAAGAACAGCTTGTTATGCTGGTAGAATACATCTAAAAATTGTTTCTGACCAGTGATACAGCTTTCCACATGAAGGTGTGTACAGACATGCTGACTTCATAGCCTCATGCAGGCCTCACTTGGCAACAAAGATAATTCACATATCTGTGTTTTCTCTAACAAACATAACATATTTGTAAATTCAGATGTGGAAAACAAATGCAGACTATCATATCCAACAAGATGTCCAGATTATTTTTTAACAGTTCGACTCTCAGCTTTTTTTTCATAGAATGATGATGAAGGTTCAGTTAAAGCAACAGCTACTTACTTGTTGATAGTTCTTCCAAAAGTGACTTGTACTAGTGCAATTAATGTTTTTCTGACCCACTTGAACACTAGAACAATGAAAATTGATAAAAAATAATGACCAAGAAGTTAATAACATTATGGAACCCATGATCACGTGCAAAACCTTCCCCCTACCTCCCACCAAACCAAAGCCAAACAACCCACCCCTACAGTATACATTGTTATAACCCTTTCTAAGATTCCATTAATTGTACAGAGGTTTCATTTTTCTTGATGACATTCCTTGTACTGTTTGCTGTATGGTTTTTAAGTCTTGCAGATTTCATAAACATGTATATAATACGCATTCTAGGTTATACCTTAAATTTTTATATGTAAGAATATTTCAAGTTTATTGAGCCATACAACTACTCAAAACCCTTTTTCTACTACAAAAAACCAAATATCCTCAAACTTTGCACCCTTTTCATCCCTATTAGTATTAAGTACGCACAGCTTTCCATTAGAATTCTGAAAACATTTTCACTCAAACCAAGCAGTCAGCTTTCCATTACAAATAAAGGAAACAAATGTGAGTGCTTCCTAATAATTACTGGTTACTCTTTCTTTCATGCTGTTCACCATCACAATAAAGTCTATATTTGGAAAATACATCTGCCATTTTTGGAATGTGCCACATTTTGTAATAGTTACCCTGTAAATAATTTTACAGACCATCATGTGTGGCTGCACATTCAAATAGAAACAAAAATAGTTTTCTTTATTAACATCATTCAGTTATGGAAAGGGGGGAGAAATCCAGTATTTAAAAGATACCACAATTCTAGCATCATTTTCATCATACAAATTGGAGAACTAAATTCATATATAATTCACTTAAAATAGATATTAAAATTAGATTTCTTTGTCAGAGACATGTTCTGTAATAAAGCCATCTTTTCTTCCTCAGAATTCATACAATCTAACAAACAGCCTATTTACAAAAAGCATACTACTGTCCTTTTCTCCTTTTTTGCAATTTTTTTCATGAAAAATTTAAAAATATTAAATGCAAATGATCTCCCCTACCAGTTACATTTTTATTGCCATTTCATATTGGAATTTCACTTTTGAGTGAAAGCTCCAAAGTTATGAACTACTGAAGAATAGCTTGCTTCCAAACAAACAGGCCATATAGATTGCAAGAATGTTTCCACTTATTGAAACAGCAAAAATTTGTGAATTAAGAAGTGCCCCACAGACCCAAGATCCCAACAGCAACTGAGCAGGTTTACAGCTTACTTCCTCGCAGTTCAAAAATCTCTCCAATCAGCATGAAACACGGTTCAGCAAGAGAGTCCTTCTTCCCATCCACCTCCTCTCCGTAGTCCGACAGGTCACTGTCCTCTTCCGTTTCTTCCTAGGAAGAGAAGGACAACATGGGTATGCACTGCAGTTCCCCATCCTTCTTCCAGAATGGATTTAGTTACTGCCATGCTCTGGGGAAGGAGCACAGCCAGTCCTCTAAAAGAAAAGCGTTAGAGCCAACAACTGCTGCTGGCAGGATCTGGCAAACAGGAACATCACTAGGGAGTTTGAAAAGGGATTGCATTTCCCATTGGACCAGAGTGATGAGGACACACTGCACTGCTGGGATCATCATCACTGCTGTATCTTCTGCTTGCAGCCTTTGCCCAGTAAGCACCTCAATGCTGCCCAGATTTTCAGGATCTACTGCCTATATTGCCCTACCAACACTAGCTGGATAAAAGAAAGCAGGTGATGTGGGAGTCGTGCACTGCTAGGAAACGGGTGAGAGCCTTAAGCAGGAGATGGCACTCAGAGGTGTTTGTGATTGCAAAGCCTCCTCTGACACAACACCCACAAAAACCACCCAGGATGGGGAGCTAGCCAGCTGGAGCTGTTTGCATTGCAAACAGCTAGGAAGAAAAGGGTTATTGCACAGGGAGAAGCAGGTAGCTGGCTCCCCAGGAGAACAGACTGTGCCTTCACAGCTGAAGACATTCAGTGGGATCAGGCACTAACCAGTTGTCCTTGCAGTAAACTGGGAACCGAAGCCAGCAGTGGAAAGGGAACTGGCCATTGCAGACAAGCAACATTAATGAGAACCAGTCCCAGGCAGTCCCAGGCAAAATACTGTGATACTTCGTGACCTGAGCCTGAGGATACCCAAGCTCAGGGCACCAAAAGGAGAAGAGTTCTTCAGACTCCCAGAAGATGGCTGGGTTGAACCATCTCAGTTCTGGCAGTACCATCTATTCAAGAGTGAAGGGCAGACAGCAGGTTGTTTCTCAGTGTCTTGAAGATTGCTTCAGGATCAGGACTACACCACCTATCATTACTCATGGAATCTGACACATCCCTTTGCTTTGCTTTCCTGGATCTTCCCCTGCCTGCTTATGCTCAGAGCAAAGCTGAGGAGAGGCAGACCTGACCTCCACTGAGGCTGGTGCAATGCCCCTGTCTCTGGATCAGGAATGGTCAGAATGATGTGCAAATTTTCTTCTTCAGCCTGGTTTTCAGAGATATCAATCATCTCTTCCTTTTGTCCTCACCATTCAATCATCTAATATTGGTTTATTTTTCTGCTATTCAGTGACTCTCCTGTCATTTAGAAAATGCAACAAGAAGTGTAAATTCTTACACTACGGTGCATTTTCTATCCAGTAAGTTTACAAACCAAAAAGCCCTTCTTTCTAGAAGATATCAACTACATTCTTCCTTTGATTTGATTTTGGTCTAGAGAGCTAAGAAATACGTTCCAAACCTAACCCTGTCCAAGGAGTTGTATATATAAAGAAATTGCTGCAGTATCTAAACCTGAAAACAACACTCAAGAGGTAATACTATTGCTCTGAGATATATTTGGAAAATGTGAGATGAGATGTAAAGGCAAAGAGAGAGCTGAATGAGAGCATTCTCTGCTACGAAGTCCAAAATACAAATTAAACTAGGAATTCTCAGTTACAAAAAGAACAAAATTATAACAGATTTATGTGTGGTTTAACACAACTAACTTCATTTATAACCTTGTACCAAATGATTTAACCCTAGTTTAACTGCTTTCAGAAAGTATCTGTCATACATGCTGTCAACTGGGCAAGACTGAGCTGATCCAAAGCTCTTACTGAAAGACATGGGAGTCCAGGAAACAGCAGAGCTACTTCCAGACTGCCTCGCAATCCCTCTCCCTCCATTTTATTTTATTATTTTCACATTAGGACAATCACTTGACATACTCATTCCGAGAGTCTAACACCTGCATTCTGTTGTCTTCTCTTATGTGTAAGCTTAAAGAAAGAAGGGAGAAGAGAGGGAAGACAAATATGGAGCAGGATGGTCTTTGTCTGCATTTGCACAGTGCCTGGCATAATACACTCTAGCCAGAATTAAGCTCCTAGTCCCACAAGTAATAAATAGTATTAAATTTAAACTCAGTAGGAAGTTATGTTCCAACTCCCGTGTTGCCACACTCCATGGGAATTTTTTGCTCGACTTCCTTTAGTTTTTCAGTATCAGTTACATAATTTCTGCTTTGTTTATTTGTTCTTTCTGCTCTCACACACTATTATTAAAAATTCTCTTTCCTTCTCCTGTATTTCGTAACTATTTCCTCCTACACACTCACATAATGCAATATCTATGCAGTCTGGCTTTGTCTTGAGGATGTTTTTCAATTAAATAGCAAAATACAAATAGCTTCACACTTCAATGCTTTTATTCTTCTTCTACCTGTCATTTCAGTGAAAGCACTTTGGATTTTAGAACTCCAGTACTTCTATCGAAGTGTAAAACTAGTTGCTCAAACTTTCTTTGTATTTATTACTCTGAAATGAGGCACATGCATTCAGCATCTAGATGCAGGTAAAGTAGAATTTTGAAAGATATATATAGGATTTTATTTCTGAGATGCAAGACCACCTTTCTCCCTATTAAAATGCTAGAGCTGTACATGTTCCCCAAACTCCAATTATCCTGCAGAAGACCCATCCACTCCAGACAACTACAGCATGTAAGAAATTAGCTATTTCATATGAATTTTGAATAACCTTTAACTAAAAGGGGGAATAGAAGCAGCTCCTTGAATGTTGCATTATCTGAATATGAACAACACAGAACAGAGTGCCATGGAATTATGGTCAATTTAGTCAATGAGCTATTTTAGTCACTAATCTATTATTCATTGCATTTTGATAGACAATAGGTTTTTATGGCTTAATAACAAATTTCCCAACTGGTTTGCCCACATAGGCTCTTGCCTGCATTTGCAAATTCCCTCAGTAAGCCTGTACTATTTGCCAACAGTTTTTTGTCAAAACTAGCTCTGCTTCAGAAGTCGTCCTGAAATTATTAAGGATACACAGCTATTCCTGCCAAGAGAATATTTCCAAGGGAAAATTACTGTTACCTGCCAAAACCCCTCTGAAACATGCATGTCCAGAACTCAAAGTGGAAAATTCTGCTATAAAAAATAAAACAACTCCACATGAACTGCAATTTGTTTATTTGCGATAGCTTACACATTTGCCTATGTGTATTTACCAAAAGGGAGGAAACCTATTTTATTAATAAGCACCTTTTCAATTCATAGGCAGCTCTTACTTCTGGCTCTTTGTTCACTTACAGTAAATTACAAATGACCTTTGGAAATGTTGCCTGCCATTCAAATACTAATGACTCTCCCTGCTTACTTTGGATAAGTAATTAAATTTGGGAAGATTATTTTTCTACCACTTACCTCCTGATGAGAAAACAAATCACCAGGAAGTCGTTCTAGAAATGAGGAGAGTGAAAATGATGACTTCTTTCCTTGCACATCAATAACTTTGAGGTGCTCTGGGGAAGGGCTCAAGAAGGCATAAAGTGCTTCACTCTGGCACAGTCTTTCATCAGAGAGTAATTTCTGAAATAATTATGAAATAAAAATAATGACACATCACAACACAGCAACACATCAATTAAATAGTTCTTGTTAAGGAACAAGATGTGTTGAGGCATCCAATAAAACAGATTACGTCACAGGTCAGAGGCAGGGTGAGAAAAAAATCCCTATCTCACAAAGATACTTTAAGATGCTAGGTCTAAAGTACTGGAACTACTAGGAATAAAGCTTTTAATGTTACAACCTTCTTTTTTTACAAAAATTTCTCATTTATAAGGAATTTGTTGTGAAGAGTTTTAGCTGAAAGTGGCAATTAAAGTATTCATTATTTATGATTTCTTAATTAATCAAAGTTTAAATTAACTTACCACTAGAGAAATGGTTACTATCAGTCAAACTCATCTCAACTTCAGGCATTTTGGACAACTTTGACATTTATAGTGTCAAACCTTACATCTGACCTATTTGTTCTAGGCTCTGTCTTTAGGTAATAGAGAGACACCATCCTCTCAATTCTCCTGTTTAGATATCTGTTGGTTTTGCCTTTTCTTACCTGCAGAAAGTTATTAAGCTGGTTCTTGGATTTCTCCATGAATTTCTGGTCTATGGATTTAAAGGGCAGCTTGCTGAGAGAAGGCAACTGAACTTTCTTTAATGACGGAAAACACTGTGTGAGAGAAAGGAGAGCTCAATTAACATGTATGCAGAGATAAAGACAGGTGGTTCAGAATGGAAAAGGAGAGACTCCCATGTGCTCTCATCTCCCTTCCACACCCTTCTCAAGAAAACACCTTCCCTTTCCCACTACGGGCTGACACATCTACACCCTTCCCCTTTACACCACCATTTTCTATCCCTTATCAGACAGAAAGGTTAAAGCACTGTAAAAAGAAATCCCAACCTTCTCTCTCCCCAAAAGCTGTCATTTCCAATACTTCCCTAGAAGCCAAACACAAAATCTAGTTCTTATAGCAGGCTTTTATATGACAGTGCACAGCATATACCATTTTGAAATGGGGTTAGTCCAGTAAAACATTATTAAGGGGAAAAAATAATTGTAAACAAGTTTTAAAGGCATCTGTCAGAGACCGGAAATATGCAGACAGAAACCTAGTTTTAAAGGGCTAAAAGCCAAAAGGCTGGCATTAAAACTGGCAGCATTAGATTTTTATCATTCTGACACATTTTAGCAATTTGTATCTTTTCCCTCCCATAGCCAGGATTCATACCTCACTGAGTTTGCGGTGTAGGTTCTGAAACTCACTGAGCTTCCTGGGAACAGTCCAGTTCTTAGTTTCAGCTCCACCAGCTTCTTGTAAACTCACCATGACAGAGTAACAGGGCACTTGTTCTCCATTCTCTTCTAAAACCTTGTGGGGCAAAGAAAAAACAGATAAGGCAATCTCTGTTGAAAGGAAACAGCAGAACATTTGAGCTGCCAGATGACTGGCTTGCAAACCCAGTCATCGGTCCCACGCTTCTCTTGAGATTTGGAAGCCACATATGGAACAATTCCTGTAATGAACTAACCTTCACCCAAAATGCTGTGCCAGTCCTGAATCAGTCCTCCAGCTAACCACTATCACACCTTACTTACAGTTTTACAGCGCCATCCACCAGCAATCAAATCTCCCTGACATGTCTTCTTCAAACAGCTGAGTGTATCATTTCGGTTTTTAAGGTACCTACCATGTAGCTTTCTGATTGCTCATTAATACTCCATCTCTCCTATCTGCATTTACCTGAGTGTTCTCCCTTTATTCCCACCCTCCGTTCCCAGTGCTCCTGCTGAGGCTCAGCCCACACACCGGGCACAGCAGCTCTGCAGCTGGGCCCTGCGACAGCTGGTGCTGTCACAGAGTGATTTCTCTGCTCACTTGAGCTGTTCTGCTTGCACAGTTTGTGGTATCCATGCAGTGTCTATTTCTGAGGGACTCACAACTGTACAAAAATACTAATGAATCAAACTACAATCCTCAGCCAGAGGAAGGAGAAACAATTAGCACATTGTGCAAATGGGAAAATTACAGCAAAGTTAAACAATTTTTCTTGAGACAACGGCAGCAGTGTGACCACACTATTTCTTAATTTGATATAAGGATTGCCATAAGAATTTCATCCTTATGTCCTACTGGAGGCAAATTTTTGTTTACTTATTTTGAGGGGACACCCAAATTGATTATGAAGGGCAAATAAGGGAAATGCATAAAACACTTGACTCTTGTCAAGACTAGAATGCTTGTCTTTATATACATGCAAATAACAAAAAAGTAATTATAAAATACCAGTCCCAGTCTTTTTGAGCAAAGTAACTTTAAAGCTTTTTTTAAAGAATATTTAACTAATCTAATTGGGATAACATTAAACTTTAAAATTCATATAATTATGATACCTTTTCTGAGAAGCCTGTAGAGATCTGACAACACAATGCTATTGATGAATAATCTGACAAGCAACTACATCACCATTGTAAAAGCCATGAGGCTGAAATATACCTTCATATTTTTAAGCTATTCAGAGCTGCACACTGATAATACTTCCTGTGATGCATTCCTCATAAAGCTGCACATGGACCACTGGGAAGCAAAGTCTGAGGCCCAGATTTCACATATCTCTGTCAAAAAACTGCAGCAGCACTCAGACAGCATACAAAGCACCAGCCTCAATGCCTAAAAATGTGCCTGATTCTCAGCGCAGCTATTTGGAGAAGCTCCTATCTCCTGCCAGAGTACTGCAGAAACAGATGCTTGAACAGCTTCCAAGATGCAGGTCAGAGAGACATGGCACAGAAGAACTGGGGTTGTCTGGGACAGTCCCTGCCCTGTCTGCCCCAAGCTAGACTGGATCTGTGCTTGTAGGTGACTCACAAACACCTCCTGGCTGTCATTTTTGAATACTGGGAGATCTGAGCTGAAATTGCTGATTTGAGTCATGCCTATGATTCTCCATGCCAAATTTGTTCCCAGGGCAGGGATTCGCATGTGTAGGGTCATCTGAACTGTAATTGTCAGGAGAGAATCATCCCTCTGAAAGCACATTCTCAAAGTGGGGGGATTTAGTACTCCTGCCTCAAGTTAGGGTCTATGTGCAAAATTATCTAAATTCCAGTTACTAGATGTAGACACATTACAGCTTTTTTTCAAGTACCCTCAAATACCCTCATAAAAATACTGAAAGTGTTCAGGATCTTCTTAGGAATGCAAAAATTTTTATCATTTTTAATTTTTTTTACTTGTGAATTTGTTTTTCCAAATTAATGAGTCAAGTGGAAAACAAAAAAACGGAATGTTAGGAGGTCTTCTAAACCAGGAGATCTAGTCCTCTGCTGTTAACAGGCACCATCTCATACAACTGCTATCATGAAATAAATTCAAACTAGAGAGCCCTGTTCCTCTGATTCTCCCTTTTGCTAAGTAAAGCAAACGAAAAGTGCTTTCAGAACCACTTCCCATGGGAGATGAGCCTCATTCAAATCCACCCTTCTCAAGGGACACGGCCCAGCACCTGCAAAGCAACTGTACCACTTCCTCATCTCGAGTGGAAACTCCCCTCTTAATGTATTCAACGGTTGCATTTACCCTTGACAGACCTGCAGCCCACTCAGGACTAACTGCACATCTGACAAGCCACCAGCATACCTACAGCTTCCAGCCAAAAAGTGCTCCAAGGGTCACAGCCAAAGCCCAGACCTCCTGCTGAACGCCAAACCTTGCACGCCCCACTGTGAGACTGCACTGTGCTTCTAACACTCCTACCCAAAAAATCATCCAGCTTTTTCCCAACCTTCCTAACCCTTTTCTAGCCCTGATTTCAGGGGCTGCCTGTACAGTGCCAAGTACAGGGGGAAAATCACTGCCCTGTTCCTGCTGGCCATACTACTTCTGATACAGGCCAGGATGCCATTGGCCTCCTTGGCCACCTGGGCACACTTCTGGCTCATGTTCAGATGGCTGTCAACCAGCACCCCCAAGTCCTTGTCCACTGCGCAGCTTTTCAGCCACCTCTTGCCCAGGTGTGTAGTGCAGTAACAACAAGAAACACGCAATTTTTTTCGCCTTATTCAGATCTACAAACTCAATTTCTTATGAAAACAATGGATTTTTTAAAAGATGTTATGCTCTGAAACAGTCTTTCTTTGGACAAGGGAGACAGATTGTCTGCTACAATATTAAATGATACAAGGCCAAAACTTAAAGCAAGCAGAACAAGTTACGTTATTTAGCTCTAAGCTGTACACCTGTAATGGGGAAGAGAGTCACAGAATTACAGAAGTTATCATAGGTCCCCTCATTCTTTGTGTTCCTACTGTATTTTTCAACCTCTACCAGTCAGCCAAAACAGAGTCCCCAAAGTAAGTTTTATCAGAAATATCAGCTACCAAAAGACACCTGGAGATTATACCATGTACACTGACTTTTTAAAAGATATATATTTCACACACATAGACCTAGTGTATTTAAATGACTCAAAACTATAAAGACTGAAATATTAAAGGTAAGAGATTACGAACAAGAGTTTGGACATCGTTTTTTTTCAAGACTTAAGTAACTATTTTTTGTGCATTCTCTGTTAACTGATTTAGTAGATCAGTTTAAAAGGTCAATGACTGGCTATTACACTTTCAGCTGAAGATCTATAGCAAAATTTACTTTTGCTAAGCTTTCCTGCAAAACAGTAGGGCCAAGTTTTTCTCTCTCTAAAAATCACAGAGCTATACTCTGGAATTAGCAACAACATATTTTGGAGATAGAAAGACTATGTCACCTACTCATGCCTCCTGAAATCATCAACTGCAGCTAGAATATTCCCAAGCAATTAATTAACATAGATAATTACAGCAGCCATGTTTTCTCCAGCCTACCCTTTGAAGCATAGAGCTGCAAACAGCACAGTTAATGCAAGCCTACATTTAATTACCTAATCCAGTACTACTTATAAGTTATAGCTAAGGCAGCAAGTAATTAAAATCCTCTTCCAACCTCTCTCTACTTTGCCAAACCACCTTCTCCTCAGGTAATGACAGAGATGCTGAGCAGTTATATATGGTTACGTATGTGCAGAAAGCTGCCATTCTGCAGTTCTTCTGCCACAGCGTTTACCAGATTTTAAAACCAGGTTTCAAAAGCTACAAATAACTCTTAGAAGACAAGAATTTTCAGTTCTCAAAAGTGTCACCTGCAAACAGCATTAAAAAAACCAAATCCAGATGTTTCCATGTGGAGAATTTGGTTGTAAAAATGGCACCTTATGTTTTTTGACCTGTTGGATTTATTTCTTCTTTTGCAATGACTTTAACTGTCGACGGAACTATCACTGGCTTGCAAGAGCTCAAGACACAACCAAATAAACTCCACAGCACATACTTTTTTCCTCCAACAAAGTTACCTCAAGAAAACTATTTATATTCACTCCAGGAACATTTTCTTAATGGCATACAAAGCCAAGCCAGTAGAGGCCCAGTTAATCTTTAGTTCTCTGTAGTGATACTGTCAAGAGGATTTCTTGTGTATGTCAGCCTGCACTTACTACCTAAGTATTCACTGAGTTCCTTTCATGATAAGTGTTAACAGAGAGCCAGAAGATGGTAATACTTCTTGTTTTCATCACTATTTTTTTACATGCATTCTACAATTGTCTGTCTATGCCCAAATGGAACAGCAGAACAAGACAAAAAAAAAAAAAGTAACAACTTCTTCAACTTACAGATATAAAGCACTTTCTTTCTGAGCATTCAAGTCCCTTGAAACTGTATAGACATTAAATACAATAATACAAACCACAAAAAAATGTAAACACTGCATCTTTGAGACATAGCAGAGACACAACTGCACCCAAGTGCAATAGCATAGTAATAGAGGAAGAGACAGTTCTCATGAAAAACAGTGCCCCTAAGACAGCAAATTACACAGTGCCAAAACTTGTTTATGTACATGCAGGTAATTTTTATAACTCCATTACAGCAGTTTCTGAGGAATAGAAACTTTGTGTATGCATCATAGTAGCCACTGGGGAAACAGAAGAGGAGTTCAGAGGAGGTTAGGATTCTTTCCCCCACAAGTAAATATTAAGTATAAACAGGTATAAGGAAAGTATCTACACATTTTTCTTCTGCTTTTCATGCAAGTTTGAAAAGACCCAGAAGATAAAAAAACCAGAAAAAATCCCATACCTCTCCTGAGACAATGAAGGCTTTCCACATGCCAAGATTCTCACACCACCAGTCTGTTCTTGCAATGTGCAGCTGAAGGTCACTGTGCTCTCTCTCCATCAGAGTAATTTCATCCTTCAGCTTAGAAACAATCTGCAGAGAAAAGTTTATTCATTACAACTGGTAGCAAAAAGCTTGTGCAGCACACAAGCTTTGTGTCTTTAGGGACACTGTTCAGAAAGACGAAAAGGTACAAAAGCAAGGGGAGAACAATTCATGTGGATTAAAAAAAACAAATCACAAGTGAGGGAATCGATGATGCCTCAAACTTCTAGAGAACACAGCAAACTTAAAAGTCAACCCTCACATTAAAATAAAAAACAAGTTAGAAGTACACACTACTATCACACTACCAGCATAAAAGACACTTGAGATGGGATTATATATTATTCACAGTATGTTTTATAAGAACTTGAAATTGCCATTAATGAAATATACCTTACTGAAGACATCTTTATCATTTTCAGGTACACATCATGTGACTGAAGAACCTGGGAATAGATTCCATTTCTAGGAATTTAGCTATGTTAGAAATCACTCAACTCAGAATCATCACTCAGGTTTGGGGTTTTTTATCCCTCAGCTCGAGGATGAGGGAGTTGCGCTGGCCCCTCAGAGCCAGCAGAGGGCACAGGAGCTGACCAGCGCATCCCTCCGGGCAGCGCGGCCGGAGCGGCCGGCACCGGACACGGGATGCCCGAGGAGTTCCACGGGCACGGCAGGGCAGAGAGGCAAGGGAGAAACACCGCTTGCCACCGACAAAGCAGCAAGACCACGGGAGAGTGGTCGTTGTTCCATGGCCAACAAAGCAATATAAATCACATTCACAATTTTAGTTACAATAGCTTTAAAATATGGGGGAAAAAAACCAATTAAAACTCACTTCTGATTTCACCTTCTGTTTAACAAGTTGACTGAAATAACCATCTGCCCCGTCCAAAATGTGACAACTGGATGTTACAGAAATATACACCTAGTCAAAAAAAAGGAAAATCAAACAAAAGAACTGAAGACACTAAAGGTACTTACCTTTTTGTCAGGTTTTGGTGAATTACAAATGGAATTTAGAGCCTGTTTCTTATATTCAAGCTTGTCATTTAGCTGGCGAAGTTTATTTACAGCATAACTGGCCTGTTCATTAATTCTTGTGCTGCATTCTTCAGTAGCTTCTTCACAACCTTGGCTCTAGGAACAGAGGATGGGGGTAATCGCAACATTAATATGAAAAAAAGGGACAGTTATTCATAGAATGATAGAATGGTTTGGGCTGGAAGGGATCTTAAAGATCACATAGTTCCAGTCTCACTGCCATGGGCATGGACACCTTCCAGAACCCATCCAGCCTGGCATTGAACTCTGCCAGGAATGGGGCAGGAGGTGGGTTTGCTGCGTAAGCTTTTTATGTCCAAGAACACTTTTTGATATAGATTATAATGTAGATATAACAGATATTCCAACCATCAGATCTGATACAAAACATCACTCTGTTGTAAAAAACCAAACCAAAACCAAAAACCCCAACAGACAAAGCCTTATTAGCACTTCTACTACAGTTCTTTGGCAACTCATGCCAACTGTGCAAAATGACCTTCGAGCTAAGGCTTTAGTGTAAATGAGAGGTAGAATTAAAGTTTGTTTTAAAAGCAAAACCAGCTTAGTAGTCACGATCAATATTCAGAGCCAGATAGAAATGCAAATACTTAGCACTGAGCAGAAAGATCATGAGGATGGGGCAGTGGGGAACAAAACCAAAAAACCCCCCACATTTCTAACAAACAGTCCTGCCTCCCACAAACCTTCACAAAACAGATTTGTCATCCTGCGGAACAATCTAAATCAAGTCCTTTAGCTTTTTACACAGATCTTTTTACTGCTGTTTTTAGAAGTGTTAATAAAAATGTGTTAAAAGCACATATGCCTTACCCTAAATTCATAAATCATTTTCATATATTCATTCAGACAAACCAATAGCTTTTTCCATCTTGTGTACTACAGGCATGCAAAAAAATAGAAAACTTCACACCTTTCAGTGACATTCTCTTTAACATCTTCTGACATACAGCTCAGCCGCCCCTTTCTTACTGTACTTCCCCAAATAGACATGAAGACCTTGAGATGTGGCAAACAGCACTCAGCTTTTACTGTTGCCATGTTCAAAGATCTTTGAGGCCTGTTTGTGACTGAGTAGATCTAAATTTATCTGTGGGAAGCTGAGTCTATTCTCATGAACAGGGGTTCCGTGTTATTTAATGATATTGCAACTAAGTAAACTGTATCCTTGCATAATGAACAAAAAGCTAACAGAAGGAACTCTCATACTCTTGTAAATTCTGTGAGTTTTAGAGGAGACAATCCTATTGTAAATTCCACAGTATCTTACATCTTATTAAAAAAAGTCTGAGAAGAGATAACAGTAGCAACAATAATCTCCTTAGCATGATCCTCATAAACATAATGCAGAAGTCAGGAGTTCTAAGCTAAAAAATTCATGCCCTTTTCCAGCTCTGCATTTGCCTTCTATGTGGCTGAATAAAAACCCATTAGCTCTATGCCCTGTCCTTTCTTCTGTCTATTCTGCATGGACTGTAAACTCCTAGGGTCAGAAACTTGCCTCCAGGCATGTGTACAGACCTCAGCTCAGAATGTTGTCTTCTCCTGGCACTACAATAATGCAAATAAGAACAATTAACAATATTTGGTGTTATTTAAAATGCTAACATAAAGAACCATAAAAAACCCCCAAACCTTACACTTGTTGGGAAGTACGGAGGTAAAGAAGGAATCAAAAATGCTATTTTCAATACAGTAGAATTAAAAGACTTTTCTTATGAAGTTCAGTGCTAGCAGTCAAAGAATTGCAATTAATTACAAATCAGTGAGGCTGCGCTCCCAGAGTTAGGCTACCTGGTTTCTCTATCATTATTCAGACACTTAAAGCAAAAACCACTGCTCAATCACCAGGTTTATCACAAAAATGCTAGAATTACAAGATCACATCAAACTTGTCAAATAAACAACCAATTCACTCAAAGCTGAGATCATAACGGATTGTGCTGTCTTCCCCTGATTGGCAAACTGATAATGGCTTCCATTTCTGTGAGTGACGTAGAACACAGACGTCGGTCTTATTTTAGTGATCTGACACATGTAGCACCAATGCAATCACCAGACCCTCTCCTTAAAGAGCTGGATGCAAGCATGGCCAGCTTCTGTATTTCTACTTGTGACGTTTGTCCAAGTAGAAATACTTGGAGGTTTGTGGTGGTTTGTGAAGGTTTGTCCCAGAAACAAAAAGTGGTAACAGACTGGGAAGAAGAAAGAACTTGTTCCACTTGCAGAAGAACCAGCAGTCTGGCCCTTTCTGGATTCCTATCTTGTGACTTGATTCTCTCACGTTTAATCAGGACTCATCCACTTGTCCTCACCTCTATGAGTGCACGAGATGGCCTTTTATCTATTCAGCTATAGCAGTGAAATTTGTAGAGAATTAACACAGGTGATGCCCACAGTGCCCCAGGCAGTGAGGATGTAGACCCAAAATCCAAACTAAACCAAAACCAATCAATATTTGCTAACAACATGTATCCCTTCAGAAACGTCCAGTTTCTAAGCTGTCGTTTCCTATACATGGGGAGGACAAAACCCCACAAATTTATTAGCCAGTACTGCATTTTCACCAACATTTGAAAGAACATGGGAAGCTTCAGAAATAATTTCTTATCATTTGTTTTCACCTCAAAGACCCTGAAGCATGACACAGCACCATTAGAGCTGCTCTATTCAAGAGATACTCTAGTAGTATATGCAACTTCATACTTAATTTGTTGCTAAAAATGGAAAAAGAAAAACGAACTACCTTGCATGTTATAAGCAGACTTGGCAATATATTAGTCTTTAAGGTTTTACAGCTGACACAGACTTCATATCTGGCACATCCAAGGACTCAGAGGAAGGACAGATGATGCTGATGCCAAAAATCTAATTTTTTGGCAGCTACAGTAGATGTTATCAGACAGAGTACAGCTAGCCCTAAAGTGTTATGTCAGTTTTCTTAGAGAAATCATTATCTGTCAGACTCTGAATAAAGCATATGAAGAAATTAGAAAGCACAACATTTAATACTTCAGGAAGTTCTGGTCAAAACTGTTAAGAGCCATTGTGCAAAGTCTCAATGATTACAAGCACAAGGACACAAAGTCTTTGAAGTACCTACCACCATCAACACAGAGCTGAGTCAGCAGTGAGAAAACTAGAAAACACATCTTGAATATTTTATCAAGGAAAAGCACACAGGGAAAAACAAACACTGAGAAGATTCAGCAAGCTCTAAAAGCACGTATTGCAAGTAATTTACTTATAACTGTTCATCTCTGCAGATTTGCCGATATGCAGACTACAAACACTAGAACAACTCACCTACAGAAATTAAAGACATTTAAGCAGTAAATACAAAAGTCTTAGGTTCTGTAAAAATTGTTTCTAAGTAGCAGAATGTAGATCAGCACTTCTGGATTCTGCTTATTTGTTTATTTAGATCCAGTTTTAGACAAACGGTTACATTTCATTGAGTTCTGAGCAAGTTCACATGTAAAATGAAGACATCTATGCTGAGCTGAAGCAGCAGCCTGACTGAAAGAGGCACTCAATAGTCTGAGACGTGCTCATGTCAAAATGTTCTTGGATAAACGCAACACAAGTTCCCCTGACATGACTGATTTAGACAACCCAAGGAAAAAACCTGCCCCAAGAAGAGTTGCCATTGGCTCATTGCTTATGACATTTTGAATGCTCTGTTTTAGTAGTCAGAGTTCCTGGGCTAGATTTATCTTCCAACATGGCCTATTAATTTATTAAATCAATTCATTAAAAACACTAAGGTTATATTTTACATTGCTTTTTCTTCTCTTTTGTGCAACTTTTAATACATATTTAGTACCTAGGAAATGCACGGGAGACAGGGACAAAGTCTGGGCAAAAACCTACTGATGTTTCAGTGAGAATTTTTTCACTCAAAAGCAGAGCAGCTGAGCTTGCATAAAGTATGTTTTGCGTTCTCTGTTTCTAAGGAGCATAATGAAAGATGTGAAATACAGAAGGCTTAGGAATCTGAAATGTCCACTTTAACTGATTTAAAATTTAAGTAGTCTGTTGTTTTGCCCCATTTCATTTCAAAGAGCATGCAAACATACAAGTTTTACCAGATGAAACTACAAGAGTGATGATATTTATAAATAAATGAGAAAAAAAAAGAACAGTCCAAAGCTGAAGGACAGAAGATGCTACTACATGCTTTTCTCAGGACAGTCTCTCAGATCACTTTAAGTAACAGTGAAAGAAGTTGTCTGTGTGACTCACCACTTCATCTTTGTCCTCAGGAGTTAGCTGAGCAGAACTTCTTTCTTCCTCCTTCTTGACTGATCTCTCATATAAATCACTGACAATGAATGAGGGGTAGTATCTGTCCTTTAGAGTTTCGTAAACATCTGCCTGAATTCTGTAGAATACTTCAATGCCTTTATTTCCCACAAGACTTTGCTGTATTTCCTTATAAAGGGATTTTTCCACAGGTATTTCTCTGCTTTCCACAAAAAAATTCTGATAAATTTCACTCACCAATTGAGGTATTTCAGCCTAGGAAGCAAGGGAGAGGGAGGGAGAAAAGAATAATGAAAAAATACTGAAAGTATAAAGATGACTCAGGACCCAGGTGCATAATTTGAAGGATAATCAAGCTAATTTCCTAGCCAAATGTATGAGAACACATCTGTAAACCTCTTACTGAGATCGAGCATGCTGCCTGCCTGTGCACCTCTGCTAAGCAATCAGTTTTACAAGTTAAGTATTGATATTTGTCAAGTGAAGAAACAGCTGTGCTCTAAAATTGCCAGAGCTCTCACACCCACTCTTTTAAATCTATGTTCCAAAAGCTGGCGTTAAAAGGAAGAAAAGTGCTAGAGCAACAGTGTGGTCACCATTTTCAATTCAGATTGTAAAGCTCAGCTGTATCAGCTCTCCTGTCTTCTGCTGAATAGAATCAACTCACTTTATACATGGTTATAATTAATTTGCAGGGGAAAAGAAAAAAAAATAAACAAGAAGAGGAAAAAAGCACAACTGAAGAGACATTTACCAGTATGGGAGGCTGGGTATTTTTACTGAGCACAGTAAAGTGCACAGGATTGAACTTTGCATTAATGAACAGGAAAGAAAGTAAGGCAGCACAGGCCATGATCAGCTCTCTAAATTACCATCTCCCTAAGCTGAACAGAATTAAAAAGGGTTTATCCACTCCCTTAGTATGGCACAATGTTCTTACCTGCCTCATTTGACAATATCACAGCCACATGACTGCAGGGCGCTACCTTTCTGTAAGCTGCCCCTGTAGTGGCAGATATATCCATATCTGTACGTATATACATATTGTTTTGAACGAGAAGAGAGAAATCACAGCTGAGAGGTCATAAAATTATTTAGAGTACCTTTTCCAATCATGAGCAGTTTGCAAATCAAAACTGATTTACAGAACTCTCTTCACAGTGCCTGACAAACCATTTTTATCAACACTCTCTAGCTTGAGTTGGGGTTGTTAGTCATTTCTTCAGATTGTATTAATGGTTCACTACTCACACTCTACAATTTGTCTCTCTGCTTACAGGATGTTTTGTGTTTTCCAATTGACTAGAATCTTTATACATAAGAGAGCAGTAAAATTACAGTGAAAAAAAAGTTAACTGATATCCATAATGAAATCTGTATTTCATGCTAGTGTGAATCTTGAAGGTTTAATTGTTTCCCCCAAAAATCCACCACACAGCTCATGAACAGCAAATTTGTCCTCTATAAATTCTTGCTCTGCACCATTGCTTCAGGATACTTCTTGCAACTTTACGTGATATTCCCTATCCTTGTTTCAGGGTTCTAATTCCTACTTTATTGTAGCCAAAATTACAACATAGCACTGTTTCTTCCCTCTATCAGTAGCATGGCATTCCTGGAGAAACTTAGCTTCTACAGATTAGGGAGAGGTATTTTAAAGCAACACCTCTCTTCCAAAAAGATTTTAAGAACATATATACACATACTTTCACTGTTTTGGATTGAATGGGCTACCTGTAACTGGCAAGGTGAGAAGCTTATATACAGACTATTCAGTTGGAATGTGCTTCTGGGTTTCATATGAACTGATAGAACTAAAGCCAATGTATTACTGCATGTTTTTTCTCTGGTGGAGGGGGAAATAATTCTACTACTTTTGCATATCAAGTATTCCTTTTAACAGATGTTGTTATACCAACCAACAATAAATCATCATCACAACAGCCCACAAATTTTAATTGCAATATTATCCTCAAATATTGACATGAAGCAGTTAAAAAAACCCAAACTGCCTAGCAGCCATCCTATGCTATTGATATTTTAAAAACATAAAGACATTTCCTAACATCAAGATCACAACAGACAGAGTGTCATCAATGTACAAAGCCATATAGGCTTGCAATTTCTTCCACCTTGTTAGCAGTCTTCAGATTCTCCACAGACTCCCAAAGGCCAATCAAAGCCATCTTGTCCATCCTTTCCATGTAGATCCGGAAGTGCTCTCGGTATGAAGGGTTGGCCAAAATTTCTTCAAACTGAAGAATCTGAAGAAGGGAAAACTAAGAATAAAAACTGGGAAAATGCCTAACTCTAGCTCCTTTCCATCCCTTATAGGGAAAATCTTATCACTATGCATCCCACAAATGTGTCCTAGATTCAACTACACAGACCTCCTACAGTAATAGTTTTGCTTCATAAAAAAAAAAAAGTTTTAAGTACTTAGAAGATAATTCATCTATGCTTCTATCAGATAGTAAATACCTCCACGTCTTTCTGATCAGGATACATTTCAAAGGACTAAGATGGCATTTCAAGTCACTCGTGAAATGCTATTGTCAAAAATTTAACTTCCAATGTTCCTGCAAAGCAGAGGAGCCAAGCCGAAAGCTAATTGATCTGTTCTTTACTTGTTTCAAACACCAGCAGTTTCCATACCGCAGCCCCCAGAGCTTTGAGATGTATCTCAGTTATTCCCAGGGACACAAAGAAAGATGGAATACCTTGGCAGCTAGGGCATTTGGTGGCCAGTTCCTACTGTTATTGAAAAACATCTATCAGAAATGCAGCCAGGAACATATGTTCTGTGATACAACGCTCAGGACTTTTCCTGAGACGAGTGAGGTGGGTGTACATCAGGCAGAAAAGGAAATGAAACACAGACTTCCCATACCCACACAGATGCTGCAGCCATTAAGAAGTTGCATTAAAAAGCCATTATCACTTCTTATCCTCTACAATTTTTGTGCATCCAGGCCTTTTCTATGAGATAAACACCTGAAAACAAAAACACTCCCCTGACAAAATGATCAGAACTTCCCATACTGAACAAAATGAATAACCTTGTCTTCCTCTGAAAAATTAGGACCAATTTTCCAAATACCTCATCAAAACCAAGCAACCTTTTCTCTCCAACCCTTCAGTCTTGTAGCTGAACCAGTTTTCACATTGCTTATTTAGTTTCATTACTGCCAGGAATCTAAATACCACACCCCGAGTAGTCTTAACCTCTTGCTTTGTTTCTCACAGGCACCAGTCAACTCACACCTTTTTCCTTGAAAAGAAAAGAAGGTCTTTAAGCACTGAGGCCAATGAGGCTTCCTATAACTTTGCATTTTATAGCAAAGTTTATCTGGTACAGAGCGAGATGTGAACTCTGAGATTGAGGCATTAATAATTTCTCTAATATGGGTTTTCTGATACCTAATAAATAATAATAATACAATTCTAGTCAGCATCAGAATACCTCCCTCTCTGGGAAGACTGCTTGCTCTCCTAAACCTAGTACCTGTGAAACTCTACAATCAAGTTATTTGCAGGAAAAAGTTTCCTGGTCTCAGGCTACACGTAAGGAAACCACCTACATGGACATATACACAATTAGTGGCACCAAATCAATGCCTCAACAAACCAAGCTAAACATGGTTCTTTAACAACGGCAGTCATCTATGTTTTGTGTGAAACAGCTCCCCCAAATCTTGGGCATTATTAAAGTAAATTATGTTTGCCTCATATGAAATGTTTATTTACATCTTCAAAGTTCCCCTCTGACAATTGTGTGCCATTCTTCTCTTTATCCTTTATCATGCCAGTATCTTCTGGACATGACTGCTCTTAGCTTTAAAGCTATTTACATATATGAACATCTGCCTTTGAGAGGTCACTCTATAAACCTCACTGAACAGCACAGAGTACCTTGTTCAAGTTAGGCTTAATAAAGAAATGGTGTTCAGGCTGTCAAAGAGAACAACATGTGGTTTAGCCTCATTGCTGTGTGTCATCATATTTTCTATTCAGTCATTTTACCAAGGACAAGGATTTAAAGTACAAGTGTAAGAGGGTCTTCCAGCCCCTTGAACAGATGTCTTCCCCATCTCAGGGATTGTCAGCTCTGTAAATAATAGCAGAGTTAGTAAATCACAGCATGGAGCATGCGCTGTCACTTCTTGAGTGAGAGGTCACCTTGGTCTCTATGCCTCTGTTATCCAAGGTACACCCACTCTGGCTGCCAGCAAGGAGGGTAACTAACACACAAGCCCCTGTCAAAAGTATCTGAGGGTACATGCTGCTGCAGGGAGCAAGGCAAGCGCAGCCATCTCTCCCACCTAACAAAGGGCCCATTGCACCAGTGCCCCGTGGTAATCAAAGGAGTGGTGCCTAGCAACAGTGTTACACAAATCTCCTCATAGATACCCTGCAAGCTAAAACACTTTAAAAAGTAAATTATTGGGCAGAAAAGCTTATTCTCTTGCAATAACTAGACTTCTCAAATGTTTTCTTGATTTTTCTTTAAGTCTTGGCTATCCTGGAATTATTATATATGTTACAAGTGCTGTACTAAAAACTTTATGTTACAGCCTCAATGCCAACAATGATAGACACAAGAGGGTTTTAGTTTTGAGGTGAAAATCATAAAATGCAAGTGTGCTGGTTTTCGCTGGGGTACAATTAACATTCTTCAGAGGCTGGCAGGGGCTATGTTTTGGATTTGTACTGAACACAAGGTTGGTAACATAGAGATGCTTTTGTTACGCTGGGCAGGGCTTACACAGAGCCAAGGCCTTTTCTGCTTTTTGTACAGCCACACTGGAGAGGAGACTGGGAGGAGACAGCCAGGACAGGTGACCACAGCTGACCAAAGGGATATTCCGGACCATGTGACATCATGCTCAGTGTGTAAGGGGGGGGGGGATGACGACATGATGGCATTTGTCTTGTCAAGTTACTGTGATGTGTGATGGGGCACTGCTTTCCTAGAGATGGCTGAACACCTGCCTGCCCATTGGAAGCATGGAATTATTTTCCTTGTTTCGCCTTGCTTGTGTGTGTGGCTTTTGCTTTCCCTATTAAACTGTCTTTATTTCAGCCCGTGAGTTTTCTGCCTTTTACCCTTCTGATTCTCTCCCTGATCCTGCTGGTGGGGGAGTGAGCAAGTGGCTGTGTGGGGCTTGGCTGCTGGCTGGGGTGAAACCACCACAGTCCTTTTTGGTACCCAACTATTCTGTGGAGTTTCCTTCCTTTTACAATTTAAAGAAGTTCTGCAGTAATTTGTAATCCTCAGCAAAAGATAATTTTATGATTCAGAATCACCACGGATTAGAGCTCAAAATGCTAAGCTATGTTGGCACATATGCAGGCATTAGGGCATGTGTACACCCTCAAATCCAATATCCAGTTAGCAGATATAATCTTAGAATTATCAGCCTCCACATCAACCCTTCAAATCCTGTTAACTCGAGAGCAGCTTCTGGGTTTAGAAAAACCAGACGCTTTGCTGTTGCCACATCAATTCCCTGCTTCAACAGGAATGTAACATATATTACAGCTGGTCACAGGCTCTGCCTGAGACTAGGAAAGGGTTAGGTTTTTCTATTTCTTTTTCCTAAGTGGGGTGCTTTAACCAGCATCCCTAGCACGTGCGCACAGAAGTGACTTGTCCCTGGCCCTACAGAGCAGAGACTTGGTCTTGTTAAATCCCTAAAGATAGTCACAACCTCTCTCTGGACAGCAGCATAGAGCAACTAGGTAATTTAGGTCTGCACAGGCACCAGGCACAGATTAGATGCACTTTACTACATTTCTTTGCAACTCACCAGATTCCCATTCACTGCAACCACATTGACCTATAATGAATAACGTCAATAAAGCTGGTAACAGCACTGCAGATGGTTGGGATGAACAGCATTTGGGTCACTAGAGGAAGTTTTCTGCTGGGATAACAGCATACAGTCAGACTGCAGGACTTCTGGTTGCTGCTCTGGATTTTTTCCTTTTCTTTTTTTTAATTTGTAGAAGCCAGGAATAAGTGGAAAGTAAAAACCAATACTGATAAATATCTTTTTCCAAGCTGCATTTTAAAAAAACGCTTAACTAATGCTTTGTCTGCATACTGACTAAAATTAAAGGCTGTATTTATCCTGTTATAGTTTAAAAAGAGGCACGTCATCAGAAGACTGTCTCTGTCACATACAGCAGTAGGTGAACTAAATGCAACGATTACTTAAGTATCAGGAAGTGTATACTAACCACATAAGGTACCTGACTATTTTACTGCACATACACTAATGTAGAAGTCCCTGCCTTGAGACTCACATGTTCACAAACATACTTCTGTCATAAGAAAACCCATCACCAGGCAATAGGGTAACAACAACTGAAGCTTGTTTTCTTAATATTCCCAAATTCTGTACCATGATGTTTCCTGACATAACATGATCTTAAAACCTGAAGCTCAGAAATCACAGTGAAAACCTGCTACGTCACTAGTTAAATCACCACCTATCTACAGAAGCAGTGGAAGCAAGGTCTTCTGCAGGAGTTTCATCTTAGTCCTCATCAGCTGGATTATGAACATGAGCTGGTTCCACCTCAAAATACACTCAGACGGTTTCCTTGCTATTTCACAGCTGGCTAAGGGTCAGATCCTAAGACTGCCTCCTAGAACCCACAATTTACAAAACAGCTCCACTAAGAAGATGCTTTGGCTTCATACATCAAATCTCACAGACAAGGTGGTGTGGCTGTTGGGCTCAGCACAACAGAGGAAAAAAATTCTTCACTAGATAAACACAGACAACAAGAATTCAACTAATTACTGCAGTACTGTGCAGGCACAGTTTCTAAGAAGGACTAAAACTGCACTGACTATTAAGAGATGCTTTATACATTACACTAATTCAAACTGCATTTTCTCTGAAAACAAATCTAACACCATGGGCAGAGTTTAAACCAAGATCAGAGGCAATGACAATTCAGATTCAGAGAGTAGCTGTGGTTTGTTTGTCTGTTTGTTTGTTTGCTCATAAGCTTTTGATTATAAATCACATATTTAGGATTTCCCTACAGAACCTGGATTCAGGAAAATTAGGTGAGTGAAACATGTACAAAATCAAATGAACAAAAAATGCAAGACTGCATAATCAAACAGAACATTGACAGCTCCAAATAATCCATCTCCACATATAAACCCATAATCAGAACGTGCATTAAAGACTTTTATAAAAGCTTTCTATAGGATGCATAAGTGAAATCAAAATATGAGTTTAGTTCACTAGTCAACTTTGTTCAACTAGTACCAAAAATTCCCCAAAGTTAATAATGTATTCAAGCTTCTGCACTATACTTACATAAAATATTAATTCAAAACACCATCACTAAATGCCCATTTCTGACCTATTTCACACAAGTTGAAGAAAGGAAGGCAAACTTACAGTTTCTTCTACGAAAGCTAGTAATTCTGCAACTTAGATGCTACCTTACAGAAAAGCTGGCACAACCATACCCTAAGGAGTCACCAGCTGCAACACACCAATATATCTTATCTACTAAATCCCAAACAATGCCTTTCCCTTTTGCTTAGAAAAGAGCCTGAGTGTTCAGCCAATACTGCCCAAACAGGAGGAGCCAACATCCAAAATAACACTGGCTGCCTTGAAATAAGAACCCAGACTGCAGCTACCACAATGCTAGAGGAGGATGGGAAGAAGCAACAGTGAAAGAAGACTGCTTCCTCAGCTAAGCCCTGGGCATTTTTCTGTGCTCAGAAGGGGACAGCATGGCCTCCATCTCTCCAATCAGCCTCCCTCAGCTTCTTTGCTGGCAATGGAGAACTGGGGACAACAGAAGAGAGAAGCAGTTTTCCTATTTTCTACGCCGACATGACTCTAGAGGGGTTCTAGGGCCTCATCACAGAAACATCAAAAGCTTAGAAGAAATGACTGCCTCAGATCCTGCTGTTTTCACCATCACCACAACAAATGCCTGTGCAAGTCATTATTGCTATTAATAGTACCATTAACTCAATATTGAGCTGCTCATTGGTATATTTGCAGGATATAACCCCAGGTCAGCAACTCCCACTAAAAAACCTCACTGGTTTAGAAAACATGCAATGTCAGCTTCAGGAATTCCTTTGATTTTAGTTATAATACTATATTTTATTATACTCCTGACCAATCCCTGCCCCTATCAAATGCATCTTCACTACTTGACTCCATTCTTGAACAATCTTATGTCACCACGTATCTATCCAGAAAAGTTCATAACATCTCAGCAGGCATCAAAAGTGGCATCACTGGCTCATGCAGTGCTGCCACATGCTCCCTTCTTTCTCCTTGGCACCACTTGCTACACCCAGTTTCAGGAAAGAGATCAGAACTGCCTTGGCACAATCTATGACACACTATCTGAAATCATGCTTTAAGGACAAGTGGGGAGCAGGCAATCACTCCGTTTCAGACTTTACTCAAGAAAAACAAAATACAAAAAGTAGGAGCTATTTCTCCATCATACTACTTTTTCAAACATGCTACTAGGTTACAATTATTATAAGGACATAACGAATATTAAAGATCCCTGCGTAAAGAGATAAGCTATCTTCTACCTACACAAAAAACATAAAATCTTCTTTCACATTTGAATATATCAGCTACTGTGCTTTGCCCAAAGGGAACAGAGTAGAATACAAAAGAAGTCAACAAAATTTTTAAAGATTTGCAAAGCTAAGCAGTCATTTTATTTTTGTAGATGCTGGCCAACACAACATTATTTCTAATTCCAGACTACAGTGGTATTGAAAAGCAACATTCCATCACAGCAGCTTTACCAGAGTTTTTCTGCAACAACTGCCCTGAATTTTGCCTTCCATAAGTGTTTACTTTTGAGTAATTTAATATTTTCAAAACCCACACATTTCCTAAAGTGAATATAATGAGGGTCAATGAAATATTGCACATATGTTGGAAATCTTTTATTTGAAAGCAAGTTGCAACTTTCATAAAGGCTGCTACCATGTCCTTATTAACTCCCTACATGTGATATGTCTGAAAAATCACACGTGCTCACAAGCCACTCGATCCTTTATGAAGTTTCACATTGAGCAATATTCCAAGCTGAGTGTGTCTTTTCGGGTACTTCAGTAATCTTTTCCCAAGGCAAATAAACCATGCAGCAATTAATTTGTACTTGACTCCTGGGGGAAGGGAGGGATTAACGACAGTGAGGTAACATGACCCAGGGCTAACATGTTTAGAATGACCTTCAGACAATGCAATTTATACCTTCTGACTTGGAGGGCCATCGCCTTCATCAGAAATGCCATCTTCCTGCTGATCATAAGCAGGGCCTCCCAGGAGCCTTATTCTCTTCTCACATTGCTTCTTTGCCACTGTCAGCTGATTAATATACCTCTTCACATTGCGAGCCCTTAGTAGGTCAGCTTTCATTGCTGCAGTTTCTTTTCCTTTCGAATCTAAGAATAAAGCAAATCAGAGACAGTATTTTACAACAAGAAAACATCATTGTACCACTGCTTCTGTAAAAAGCAAGTCAGAGACAGTATTTTATGACATGAAAATATCATTGTACCACTGCCTCTGTGACCTGTCTGATCACAGCATCTGTCATTCATGAATAAACTATGCTCATCAGTACAGATACGGGCAAGTTTGTATCTGAAACAGATTTTGAAACATTCTGCAATGATAACTCAAGGGTTTACACAAAAGAGTTGAGAGAGAAAAAAAATCCTTATTCAAATGCATGGCAAAACCTGACCCCTGCAGCTCTCTCTTCATGGTCCGTTGGAAGACACAGCCCAAGACCTCTACCACAGGATGTACATTTATCAGATGGCATTAGGAAGTTACCTACAGCCATGACATATGATAACACATGGAGCTGATGGCCTATGTACCCATAGCATTGACTGCCTGGAGTCACGAGGGACTGGGCTTTCTTCCCCCCAGCCCAGCATGACAGATTCCCACACATCTTATTTGCAAACCCAAACTTCTTGTGCCTGATGTGAACAGCATATCATGCAACATCCACACCAGACAACTGACCAAAGTTCCCTCAAAATGGTCAGATGACTAAGAAAAAAAAAGAAAACCTTTGAATGCCACATCAACACTGTACAGTACTGTTAAAAAGTAAAGTAACATGAAGATGACAGTCAGCTGAATAAGACTTAGTAATAGCCAGTGTAATGTTTGTGTATTCTACATTCCAGCCTCTTCAGCTAATTACCAGGATCTAAAAAAAGAAGCAGCAGATAGAGCAGATATAAAATCCTATTGTGTGGAAATCGTGTTTAATATCTGCAGGATGCAACTGATTCAGATTTATAAACTGGTTTTATTTTCCTCTTGCTCAATGATAACACTCATGCTTTTTTGGGCTGCAGCTCAGTAATCTGTAGCAAAGTACTTGGCTTGTACTTGGCTCTGCATTATCTGATTGCTCAGGGATAAATAGTAAAGATCTACTCTACTATATTTTCAAAATATTAAATGCTAGCAAAATCAGGTAGATAAAACAGCATTCAGTTTTCACAACAGTTGCAGTTGAGAAACAACTACATAGTTAGGTTTGTGAATGCATACACAGCAAAAAGGAAATCTCTCAGAAACTATTTAAAACACCTATTTTAAACAAGTTTCTAATGCATTATGTCAACTTCTCCTTTTGCAACTGTTTTTACCCTTTTATTTTCCCCTCAAAGCCGCGTGTGAGAACTGCATGCAACTCTAAGTTTTGTCACTTACATACTGAAGGACAACTCAAGGTACATGGAGCTCCCTGAAGTTCTACACATAATTGAGTCCAGACATTCTCCCATTATCTTTTCCCATATTTTTAATCTCACTTGATTTGCTGCATGTATCTATATTGGTAGGGATGCTTCCTGATACAAATACTCTTAATATTTTAATGGATGAGTATCATTTGCATCTGAGCTGCCATATAATAATGAACTAAAGAGATGATACTCACTGAAGCAAATGATAAAATTACTTTACTACCAAAAAAAAAAAAAGAGGCCATCTGTTTTCCTGGCATGTTATCTCCACAGGGAAGTCAACAGAGCATTTAATTTAGTGTTTCAGTTCCCTAAACAGAGGTACCAGTATTAATGAGAGAAAAGGAAAAGACAAGACCTTAAGGACAAAAGAATGCTCTCCCTCAAATCAAAACATTTACAGCTATTACAAATACAGGAACAGAAGTTTAAAGTGAAGATTAAACGCCAAGATTTTCCCTGCTGCACTTGACTCTAAGATGATTTTTTACAAGTTCTCAATTCTTTCAATAGTTTAAATGCTTTGGGCTCAAAATGCATACTTGAAATCCCACACTTTTGAAAAACCACAAATAGTACAATGCAATGATCATTCAGCCTTCTTAAAACAAAAGTACCCTTCTTGGTGGAAACAAGACATGCTTGAAGGGTTTTCAAAGTGTGCACATCTACTTTACCTGAAGTCTTATCATCCCGTGACTGCAGCAGGCCTCCAGGAGAGATTAACGAGCCTACAGTTTCCAGTGATTATTTCCTGTCTTAACAGAGATCCTTCAAAAACATTTACCTCAGCTCTTCATATCCAAAAGGAGGCACTCCACCCAAGAATCACTCAGGGCAGTGATAAAGATCACACTGCCAGCCTGTTCCTGCTCCATGGATAAACAGGACTAGTCACGGTGACAGCCTGGCAGTGATGTCCCTCACAAATAAACAGGAGAGAAAAAAGCAGGTGAAAAGCAGAGCAGCACAGAATGTGGCTAATGTGCTACAGCGCAGGAAAGGCACCGTGGAAGTGTGGATTAACACTGAGCATCACTTCCCTCTTCTAAATTATGAAAGATAAGATAGCAGAAATCAAGAGGAGCATTTTCAGCTCAACTGGAGAAGGTTAGGTAGATCATTGTTTTTCTCCTAACCCTAATTTCCTTTTGAGATTTTAGAGATTTTCAGATCTAAACTGCTCTTTTCATATTAAACTGCTTTTTTCATATTAAGCACTATTAAAAAGATATTTCAAATTATAAAGACTTCTCTTTTTAATCTATTCTTGTCTGATTCCACCATCACCAGAATACCTAGACAGAATTAAGAGTGATTTGTCCCATTTCTGAGTATCATCAAAGATGATGTTCACTACATTCAGGTATCACTGGATAAACCAAATAAAACCAGAAACACACAAAAGGAAAGGCATGCATGTATTCACATACCCACCAGTGAGCTTCAACAAGTGGAAAAGAAGTAGATAGATCCTACTAAGACACTGTTGCACCACAATGCAAGGGGGGGGAAAAAAGCATCCTTTGAGTAATATTTTTTTAACTAGTAACAACTTTACAGTTTGGGTACGTTCCTAAAAAAATAAACAAATAAAAACAACTCCTCATCAGCAAGAAAAGAAATATGCTACGTTGGCACTTCCTCCCCACAAGCTGCATACACATTTACCAGCAGCAACTGAACAGAGTCTCCATCTCCAAAGGAGCAAAGTATCTTTTATTGACTTCCTCCAAAATAATTCTCCTTATCTGGGGAAATTTTGACAGCACATGCACTGCCACAGAAGAACTTCAAATCCCAGAGGGGTCCTGTGTACCTCTCCCAAAGGCAACCAAATGCAATTAGTACCAGAAGCAGAATTTCAAACTCTGCTTATCAATCCACAGCTGTAGATAATTCAATTTGCACCAAACAACACTAAAATGCAAATAGTCCACATGAGCTCAAACTTACCAAGTAATCAAAGCTATGCTACCTGTGCAAATTGTTTTATTCTACGCATTTTTGCACATCTGCAGTGATTTCCAACAAAGCTTCAACATTTTCTTCTAAATCACTCATAACTATCTGGATTTGAGCTAAGCTAGAAGTATATCCCCAGAAGCATATGCTGGAGCCCACCAAAGCAATTTCAGAAAAGTGATTTCTCAGACCTAATTTTCTTGTCTCTTCTTTTTTTTTTTTTCCTGTGGTGGCTTTGCTACTGGAGCAAGTTTATATGTACTAAATATATCAAACTGCAGTACATATTCACACCATCCATTTTTCAGTTAGAATACAAGGCCTACCAAATCGTCATGCCAAAAGAAGTCACTGAAACTTTATAACCCTTAAGCACACTGAAGGATACACAAAAATAATGTAAATTTGCTTGAAGTGGAAACTTAATTGTATTTCAGACCTGCATGATCTGTCCCCTCTCTTAATAGCACCAGCAAAAGGCAGAGATTTCTCAGTTTACCTGCAGTTATATATAGCAAAAGCATGAATAAAACAGAAAGTACAAGTTCTTGCTCCTTTACACCTTCAGTAACTGCAGATCCATGACACCTGGCAGTGTGTACAACAGCACTGACCAACCTGACCCATCACCAAAGGAGCAATACACATGCTCACCATCATAAACTTTTTGGCAAGACTTCTTCCAAGAGCCACGTTAAGCATATACAGGGCCTCCTAAATGCTGTGCTGAAGTATTTAAGTCGCGAACATAGATTTAACATTTTCTTGTAAACTGTAATCTTATGTATGTAACTTATAAGTCTTTACAGGCCTCCTCCAACTCTAAGAAACTTTGAATTAACAGGTTTTCAAAGCCTACATGGGGCTTGGAAAAGCCTTTGTTCAATTCCACAAGAGCAGAACTTTTAGGAATAGCACACATGGTTCTTCTACTGCCCATGGTCCAACAAAGGGAAAACCAGCTCTCCTGTGGCTGGACAAGAGATTGAGTAAAAAAAGTGCTAAATCCCAAACACTTCCACAAACAGATCTGAGAAAAGGGATTTACAGTGAGATCAGGGACAAGTTAGGCACTGACCATTAGCAATGCATAGTACAGCACAGCCTCCCACTCACACACACAGCTGAGAAAAATAAAAAGTGGCAGTAAGGTAAATCTGAGCATGGGAGCCAGTATGTACTATAGAGTAAAATAACATCCACCACAGATAGCCTCTGTCTGCAGGTCCTTGCATCCCCTTCGGTCACATCTACCTGACAAGTCAGCCTCTTCCCTCCCTCTTCCACTGATCAGCACTCTCCAAACCAACTGAGGACAAGATGAATTATCATCACTAGCAGACACAAAGGATCTCAGGAGCATAAAGAAAAATTTCCTCTATAAACTTGATTGGAAAATCACAAATAAAAACAAATAAATGTACCACAGAATCTGTAGCCTTTACCCTCATCCACATGGATTTCCTCCACACTTACTGCTTGAGCATGACATGCAGGCACAATGTCAGCTCTTTAAGCCTTGCCAGAAAACCGTGCAAAAATAATTGCGTATGAATGTTTATTCCTGTGTGGAGGATGCAGGTCAGGGGGAGGAATCATAATACAGTTTTGACATAATTAAGTTACATGGCATCTGTAATCCGCTGGAACATACAAGTATCCATTTTACTTCACTCCAAATTATCATCTTGACAAAACCCACACATCACAACCCACATAACCTAGCTAGCCTCAAGCCCCAGTTGGTTTTTTTTAAGGTCCCTTTTTACAGTTGAACATTCAAGCCTCTTTCAGAACCATAGCACCTGAGAGGCCTGCTCACAGACAGTTCTGTTTCTGTGCCACTTGTCAGCTTTGCTTATAAAAGCAAATATCTAGACACACAGTGGGAAGGCTCAGCAGGAGCCTTCTGCTGCAACGCAGCAGATCTCTCCTCACAGAAATGGCTGCTTACTCGATCTGTCTCACAACCTCTGCTTGAAAATGAACAGTTTTCTCAACAGGGATGCCCTGGGGTCGATTACACTGTAGTGTCTGAAAAACAGTCGCATCCAGTCATCCAAGGGTGGTTTCCAGTCGTGCTGTGAAGTCATGTGTAAGGCAGAGGGCACAGAAAATCAAAAGGCAAATCAAACTAATCTCTTTACAAAAAAATCCTTTAAAAAAAACATCTGTTGAGAGATTTGTTCTGTGTTGCCCTAAGACAAGGTACATGCCTTCATGCATTTTGGGGTTTGTTCTAAAAAGCAGCTAGTAAAAAGAGAACCTTGCTAAAATTCTTGTAGGGTCCTGTAATACAATCTCAGTATGAGAAGAAAAAAAAATGTGTCTCTTAAAATTAGAACCAGTGTATTTAAACAGTTTCTTATTCATGTTACAGCAAATATCATGTTATTGTAGCAACTTCTTTTGTTGCTATTTCCTGATTAGTGTTTTTGAAACCTTTTCTTTACAAAAATTAAGATTTACTCTTGCTTCTAGAAACTTGCATATCATCTGTCATTCATGTTACAATGCCCAATCCAGGTATTTGTCCTCTTACAAACTGCTTCAATAGATCAAAATGCAGTAAACATTTTTAGATAAGCATTTAGAGTCCTTCAAAATCTTTAGCAGATAAGATGGGTTTTGTAAAAAAAAAAAAAAAAAAACCGAAAACCCAAACCAACAAACAACTAAAACATTTAAAATTTAGCTTAAATTTTAATTTGTTTCAGCACTTAGAAGGAATCCTTATCAAAAGGTAAGATGAGGAGAGTGGTTCACAGTTAAAGGTGTAGAAGGATGTGATTCTTCTAACCATAGCACATAGGGACAGGTAACATCTGAAAACACCAATAAGAAAAAAAACCAAACATAAGTTAAGAAAAAAAAAACCCTAACAAAACTACCACCAAAACCAAGCCGCCTCCCACAGTCACTGCTTGAGTGATCATGACCATTGTGGAAGAAGATGCACAGGAACACACTGTTGGAGAAGTAAGGCAGATACATGTCCACACCAGATTCTGTGCTTTTGTGCCAGTGTCAATGAGGGAAGTAGCAAGGTGCCAGCATGCAAGGTAACAGCTTCTCTTTACAGTGGCCTGGACTGCTCCAAAATAAACTATCCACACCTCTGGAAACAATAATGCTGCATTAGGTTTCTTATTCAACTTCATCAACAGCCAAAAGCAATTCTCCTGGCCACAGAAATTTTATCATCCAGCCACAACTGGCATCATACTGCAAACCTGTCAAATTACTTTGCGTCTCAACTCTTTAGACCTTTGACTCTCTCAGGGAGTCAAATGCAAAACTTACTGCTTAACATGAATCAGATGCTTTTGTACATTTTCGTTTGCTCTCTTATGCTCACGTGCCAGAAGATTCAAGTGATAGAAATCTGAAAAGAAAAAATCCCTGTAACATGCAACTTTTTAACTAGAGTGTTTAATACAATGATGTCTAGAAGCACTCTAAAATACTTTCTGATTTTATTAGAGGGTCTTAACTGCTAAATATTTTGCCAATAGGTGGCACCAGCACTAGTTAAAAAGTGTAAAGAACCCTGTCCTTACTGAACAACAAGCCTTCCTCTCCAACCTTACTGGGCACCAACATTGAATGCATACTTTGGTATCACCAAATAAAATAGTAAAAAGGTCAGGTAACTGTAGCTCCGATGAGAAATCATAAGTTTGAAACTTGGTCCTCAGACTACTCATCCTTTAATAATAGACACCTAATCCTTTTAGAAAAAATAAATATTATTGGTCAGTTTTAGAGACTTAATTATGTCTCCCTAACCAATAGTAAAGGTCCACAATCCTGCTCAGGCATACTTATTGCTAGTTACATGGTTGTACAACACTTCTTTTCCTAAGCAAAGTATAAAATAGTAGCTAAGCACTCATTACTGCAGAGTTTTGGCCACCTCTGCTACATTAACTGCTCCTCGGTTTTTTTGTTTTACCTCCTTCTATTGAAAACACTGCCTCAGGAAGCTCCCATAACTCAAACTGATGGAAGGTGAGACTGCTCTCGTGTGGGACCCTACTTGAGTACCGCACTCAGTTCTGGGGAACCTCAGCATAGGAAAGACATGGACCTATGGCAGCAGGTCCAGAGGAGGGCCAAGAAGATAACCAGAGGGATGGAACACCTTTCCCAAGAAGAAGGGTTGAAAGAGCTGGGACTGTTCTGTGTGTAGAAGAGAAGGCTTCAGGGACACCCGATTGCAGCCCTTCCGTACTTAAAGGAGCTCTGTAACAAAGATGGGGACAGACTTTTTAGCAGGGCCTGTTGCAATAGGACAAAGGGGCAATGTTTTTAAACCAAAAGAGGGACTGGATTTTGGATTATATAAAAGGAGTAATTCTTTTACAATGAGGGTGATGAAACACTGGAACAGGCTGCCCAGAGAAGTGGTACATGCCCCATCCCTGGAAACATTTAAGGTCAGGTGGATGGGACTCTGAGCAATCTGGTCTAGTTGAAGATGTACCTGCACATTGCACAGGGGTTGGAGTAGATGATTTTTAAAAGTCCCTTCCAACCCAAACCCCTCTATGATTCTGTATCATGTACATACTATCTACACTTGCTCTATTATTACAGTTTGAGAGCACACATCAGGCTCAGCAGAATGCTGGCCAGCCAGAGTTCAGCTGCTCTTGTTGAACACTCAGGCACTAAAGAAGCAGTTACATTTTCAGGACCCAACTTTGCCACAGGCAAAAGGAAATAGCTATCAGTAAGACTATCTCTCACCAGGCTGGAGTCAAGGCTAAGAGATGCCCATGACACAGAAGGCAAGAGCTTATTTACTAGCAGCAAAGGAGAGATTGTTATGTACATCCAACTGCCATGCTCACACATCATTGCAGGCACATCACTGCACCACGTGCTGGGTGAAAAGATTAAAAAGAGAAAGATAGAATGAGATTGTGCAAACACACTTTCATTTTGCATAAAGCTTACATTTAGTTATTCACCATTAAATCCAGGGGTAGCATTATGCTGTAGCATCCAGAAAGGGAAACATCAAGACTTGATGCTAAGCAATGTGGTCGTCTGTTCTGCAAGATTTTGACAATCTTTATGTTAGCAGTGAGTTGTGCTTGGTTGTTTTGTTGGCTTTGGTTTGTTTTAAGGAAGGTATCACAGCTGTTTTCTCTAACCTTTTCTTTTTAAAATTCAGGAGCATATTAGATTCATTACCACATTAGGTAAATGTCTCCACTTCCTTTAGGAAAAATAAGGCACAAAACAGTCTTCTGAACTAGATTTTACCCCTCTACAGTTTTGATAGCCCTCTTAAAAGTTTACTGTACATACATAGAGCCCAAAAACTTTTGGTACATGAAAACCTGAGTGGAATAACTGAAATTATAAATCTGCCCTAAAGTTGTGTGAACTATAAAAAGATTGTTTTGCATGCCTCTGTTGGGCATGTTGTTTCATATGTGTCAAGCAAAAAAAAAACAACAAACCACCTTCTTCAGACAATGTGCACAACCACTGGCTATTCATTAAAAGGGTTAGCCCCAGTAGTCCCAAGGGCTAACAGAGCCAGCAGTGGTAATCAACCCTGAAATGATATACAAGGTTACCACAGGAATAAACCAAAAATAAAAGTCCATATCATAACACAAAACGTCAATGCACCAGCTAGTGCAATTTGTTAGATTTTGTTTTTTAGTACAGGTAGGAATCAAGAGCCCATAAAAATGCAGAATCAACTTTACCACATAGCACCAGCTCTAAAATATTTTTGTATCTATTCTGCAGTACCAGACACTTGTAGCTTCAGAGAAACATCTTCTGTTCAGGATTTAGAAAAGTAGATATTTAAACAGATAAACTCAAGAGATATCGAGGAAAATTAATTAATATGTAATTAATTGTAGGAACCTAAACTGTATGAAAATATTCCCCAAATCAATTATTGTCTCAAAAAGACCAATGGTAGCACAAATGGAAATACAGGCTTAGCAAGATTTGATTTTTCATAATGTTCTCAGAGTTAAATGCCCTGTTCTCATTTTATTACTTTATGAAACAGACTTTCCATTCAATTACCTTACATCTGAAAAATATTAATATCTATTTCTGTAATGCACACTTGAATAAAAACCAATGCCTACATTTCCTTTTATCTTGGTTTGAACCAAGCAAGATATCCTACTGGAATGCACATCTAGCTCTACTTTAGAGTGTAAACAAAAAGCGTTATCAATGTTGACAACCTTATACTTTCTGAAACTTAAGCATGGACCTCAAGCTTTTCAGACTGCCCAAAATTTCCCCACTCCATAGCATGTTCATTTTCTGTTTCTGCATTTTTCATTACACTTGAATCACTTTTTGAAGTTCTCCTTTCTGATACAAGGAACTAGAAAAGGATTATTTTTTAACTTGAGAGATAGAGATTACATGAGAACCTAAAATCTTTTAGATTTATTTATAAAGAAATTAATTTTACTATCTCTTGCCTTTCTATTATACATTGATACAACTTAAGTATACCTGCCTAAGCAACAATTTGGTCTGTAATTTTGCCATTAAGATCATCTTCTGAAGATATGCCTCAGTTTTTACATATTTTGAGAACCATAAAAAATAGTATATAAAATAAATGCAAGTACAACTGTAATACGCACTGCTTTTAAAAAGGCAGACCTTGCCAAATCATTGCAGAACGATTTAAGAGCACTCTTTATTGCAACTCAAAAACATAATATAATGAAGAGTCAAAATAAAGTCTGACTGACAATTATGCTGTATCATTCCTTCCTCTGTGTTTCAAAAAGAGAACAGACAGGCTTTGAAGAGCAGATTGTATGAAAAAGAAAGCAGAAATATGATTCTTAACGTATGAATTTGTAATGTCAGAAATTCTAGTTGCAGCAAGTTCTGAAAATAAATGTATGATAGATATGACCTTTCTCATGATCCATCAGCTTAGATGAAGATAGGGTGGGGGATAATCATACCATGCGAGCTTCTGGAAGATTCAGACAAATGAAACAGAACCAAAATACTAAAGGCATAGCGTTCCTAAAATCTGTCTAAAAAACCCACACACACTGATTGCATATGTATGGCGGGAGTTCAAACAGCTTTTCAAAATGAAAACAACAGATGTGACTTTAAAATGGAATCTTACCTTTCTGCCTCTTCACTTGGGGAATATTGCTGATTGTGGTTGCCTGAACTATTTCCACTACAATTTGATACCTAATTTTAAAAACAGTAGGGAATCAGGGTGAAGAGAGGGAAGAGAAGAAAAAAAACACTGTATTAATTTTTTACGATGTGTTCTCCATACAGCACACTTAAGAATTAATTAAAAAAAAAAAAAAAAATCAAAATACTTGTACTTCCTCCTCACCTGGAAACAGAGTAATTTGTCAGTATACCTGCAACCTAAGGAGCAGTGTGCACATGGAATAGGGGAAAGAGATTATCTTGAAACAAAAAGGAAACATCCAACTAACAATAACACTGCCCTCTTCTCTCAACTGATGGCACTGCATAGACAGGTAATGTTCAGTAAACACAATATAAAGTCACACTCTAAACATTACATATAAGTTTTCTGTAGGAAACCAGGATGGTAGTTCAGTTCAAAAGAAAAGAACTGGCTGTAAGTTTCTTCCAGCTAATCCACTCAATACATATATGGAGCATATATAAATTCGAAGAAAAAAAATCACACTAAAATACGTAAAACAAAGTACTACATTCCAGAAATAATTAAAACATGTTTATCACCTAAAACTATACTACACAATAGCAGATAGTTAACACAGCTAGCAAACTGAATTTTAAGTAAAACTGATTTTGTAACTAAAAAATACTATGCACTTAGCAAAGAAAATGACTGTCAGTTAAATCTTTCATAAATGTCAAAGTTCTGGTCATAACACTCAAATTCCTCTCAATGCACTTACTTTGGTAGCAATTAATACTGGTAAGAAAAAGTATTCCAGTGAATTTGCTATCTATCAAGTTAACTCTGAGATGAAAGCTGAAGCCTCCTGGAAAGGCTGTTATTTCTGTGACTACTTACTCTCCATTTAAGAAAGAACATGTGATCCTTAGAACATATTTCCCTTCTTTCATGTAAACTTTTCTCACCAACATCACTCAATTCCCCCCATTTCTCTTGCCTCCTATAACTTTTAGGATTTAGATTGTCTCTGGCTCTTTGTATAGGCACAGCTTTACACACACACACCATAGACTCACACTACACTTCCAGATTTTTTTTTCTGCAGCAAATTCTTCAATTATCAAATTGAAACCTGAAAACCTGTAATTTTTCTAACACTACTTCCTTTTGCCATTACTGTATTTTAATTGTTTCCATCCACCACCACAGTTCTTGCTCAGTCTGTCAGAGGAAGAACAGCCCCATAGTAAGGGTGGTGCTGTGGCGCATAAGAACTCCCACAGTTAATTCCCCACTCAGACAAAGACTTCCCAAATTATTCAGGGCAGCTCACTTGGACTTTTGATGTATTGGTTATAAATCTGCAAAGGTACTGCAATGACACTCATTCACCTCACTCAGGTGTTGTAGGCTAACTGTGAAATCATGAATTTATCAAACAAGATACAGAAAACCAACTGCACATGGAAGGTAGTTCCCACTTATCTTGCAACTTTTTTCCTTCCAGATCTACTCCCATTTGTTCACATTCATGGTTTCACGTGTTTTTATTACCAATACTTAATATAGCATCTCTCTTTTTCTATTCTTTGTATTACTTCAAGTATGGGAGATGCTCCGAGTTACACCCTCAAGATACTATTTAGTCTGTTCCTCCTGAGCACTGGGCTCTCACTGCAACTACTCAATGGGAGTGCTGTACAACACTGCACCACAGAAACACCCCCCTGACTACACTGCCAGACCATGACCCTTTTGTCCCTGAAACTCTGTTCCAAATATTCTAGCTGCTAGGTATTCTGTGGTGTTGGTGAGTAAACATCTAAGGATATTTTAAATGTGATGTATTAATTTAACTTTGAAGAAGTGACTGTACTTGATAAACTGGACCCTTCATGGCCTCACATCCACATTACTCCCTTCTTCCCTATTCTGTTATATTCATGCACTTCCCTCATTTCTTAAGTAAAAGATGATATAGAGCCAGTAGTAATGGCCTTTCTTACCATGAATTGTGTAGTGACTTTTTGCTGCTGTAATAATAAATATCAGAATAAATACAATGCTGATCCTGAGAGCAGAATAAAAACTACCTAGCTTATTTCCTTATCACCATTTGTTCTCAACTACATTTTTAACTCAGCATGTCTTTTATCTTTAGTCGTCTTTTGACAGAGGAAGTAAATGTTTCACATCTGATGTGAAAATTCATCTTTTCTTCCTTATTTGTAGCAGAATTCCAATTAATCCATGGTAACTTCAGTCTGAGGGGAAATGAAAGTGAATTTTCACAGTTTAACTTTTTCTTCTTGAAAGACATAGGGACAACACTCTTTGTGAAAACTTGATAATGCAGGAATAAAAGTATGCCTCCCTTCATGACAAGCATCAAAGAAATGAAACATTATAAAGAATAAGTTTGAAGGACGTTTGTAGATAACCTTACAATGGTCCCTTCTGTGAAAGCTTTGCTGGTTTGTTTTTCTCATCCCATTCCCCCCAAAAATTCAACTTTTCAGAAGGTAAAAGTATGATAGTGATGCCATGATGATTTTTTGCTTTTCTTTTATACGCCTTTTATACACTCTTTCATATAGCTTTTATGTATTCTTACTGCTTTTAGCCTACATAGTTATAATTCTTTCCGTTTGATAACTACCTTTAGACCCAGTATCCCGTTAAACCTAGAGACTAAACATTCTAAAAACCCCAGAGACCAAGGTCCTTTTCCAGAACACATTCTGTAAACAAAGATCGGCCCATCCAGGGGGAGGGTTCCGTAGATGGAGGTCTCACCCGAGTCCCTCATTGGGGAATCTCTGACAGATATGCTAATTTTTGCAAGGCCTATAATTGTATACTCATCACATCGGGTGTGGCCATTTTCTTTGGTGGGCATTTCAGGGTGCATTTCGATGTGCATTTCAGCACACTTAAGGATCCTTAAATAAATACTGAGGTAAAGCCCTTTCCCCTCTTAACTGTGTTCAGGTCTCTTAATTTTAAGACCAGAAAAAGGCATCAATAGGAAAGCAAACAAGAAATCCCCAAAGCAGTTCCTCAGAAATCAGCGAATTCCTTTTTATGAAAACATCAGCTCCTCTGATTTCCTTACAAAAATTAAAGGGGTATTTCCACAAACACAATAGTGAAGTTCCAAGAGATTAAGTGACCAAATGTTAGAAGTCCGCTATAGACACTAACAAATTATGAATCCTAAAGTATCTCCAAAATTAATAGTAAGCAGTTCCTGCATCATTTAAATGCATTCCGAAAATAAAATCCATGAAAGCAATGCAGGAAATCAATACAGTATTTCTTCTTAAGGTAGTGCTTCTAAGCTGGGAGAGAAACAAGATTTAGAAAATCCTAGCACCATTATTATCCTTTCAGGGAGAGCTATTTGCACAGCAGAGAGCTTTACACTTGCTTACAAGGAGACGCACATAGCCTCCCTCTCTTTTCTGACTTCCTGGCTGAGAGCAACACACACCCATCACCCACAGGTTTCCACTGAAAGGGGTTTTCCCTGCCTTCCTCACCACAAATACCTGGTTATCATCACAATAAAGCCTAGCAAAACTCTGTTAATGAAATCAGTCTGGAAGGACGCCTTCCCTCCTGTACTGTCACGTGCATATATCAAAGAGCATCCAGGAGTGCATGCCTTCTTGACTGTGGTCAGTCAAGAGTCTGAGGAAATGTTTATCAGTGTCTCATGGCCTCTTGAATTGAGTGAGGTATTTTATCTTTATTTTATTAATTAGATAATAATCAATCTGCAAAGATAAGCATGACAGGAATGTTTAATAAAAAATAAGGAGTTCCCAGAGACTCTAGTGCCTTAGGATAAATTTCCCTCAAAGCTAAGCCTACACTGAAAATTGTTACTGCTTGTATCTGTTCTTTACCAAGATGTTATGTAGCAACATTACAAGTAACAGGAGGAGGCTTAAAGTTCATGAATGTCATGCACTGGCTTAGAACAGACACTGAAAAATTATTTCCAAATAAAACCAAGAAAAGGAATTCTTAATGAGCATAATTACCCAGAACAGCATTTAACTGGGAAACTCTGTTTAAGTAAAACATGCCAGTAATTTATTTGTTGTAAGAGAACTGGAATCATTTTCCCCACTCCCATCACTCCAACAGACTCTTACTGTGCTTCTCAGTGATAAGTGCACAACAACTTATTTGTTTCTTCCTCTTGAACTCCTTCTTTATAGATTTGCCCTGTGGCTCGCTGTTGTGAATTACAACCAAGTACTACCCCCTTTTTTATTTTTTTCCAATCCATATTGGGATCACTGTTTGGTTTTGTTAATGCAAATCTGCGAACTTTCACTGGTTAATCATGAAAGCTTTGCCAAACAGACTACACAAATTTGAGATGACTACAGCTTGGCCTACCACTCTCTGGGTGCTCCCACAGTGCTGAAGCACAAAGAGAACAGGAATGCCTTCTCCCACAGGAAATGCTCTTTAACCATCATCCCAGAGACTGGCTCTGTACAAACAGAGGATGGAAGCACATTGCCTCCAAAACCAAATACGATTTCTCTTCAAAAAGAAGATACATTTTCTCAGACATTTTCCATTAAAATACTGATCATCTCAGACTGATCAACATTTTGTAGGGTGTAGAGGAACACATTTCAAGATGATGGCAGTTGGACTTCACAGACTAGAAAGGAAAAATGTAGGTGCAGCCAAAAGCACATTATTTCATAAAGCAAATCTGCTCTCTGGTATTAAAGAACGCAATTTAAAGTGACCCATCAGCTAAAAAGAGAACACACTGAGCATTAATGTGCTTGAACAACAACAACAACATAAGAGTTGGGTTTCTTTTGAAACAAACAGATCCATTAGTGTGATTGTGCTAATAAATATGTCAATTAGGTTTTAGGCAGAGTCTAATAGAGACTAATTTCTGCTCTCAGGAAAGGCACACTGTCCCAGAATAAAGAGCAAATTCTACAACAGATGAACAATAAGTAGCCAAGCAACAGAATCATTTCACCATCACCTAAATGTATTTTCCTATCCCAAAACTGCAAGTGGTTTCAGAATCAAAGAGAAGAACAAGAGAAAGTATGATGTTATTTATGCAGTCCACATACTTCATCCCAGTAAGCCATCTCTTGCTCTGATCAGGCCAAGTCTAATAGAAGTTCAGGGTCACAAGAGATGACACAGAATTCACCAAATGTAATCGATATGCATGTGTATTTCAGATGCTGCTGCAGCCATTGGAGAAGTGAAAAAGCTGGCCTGCAGCAGCAACAGAGGGGAGTTGGGAAGAGGAAAAACTACCAGTTCTGGCTGGTGGTAAGAGTTTTGGACAAACACTCCACAAATGGTTTCAGGAGTCCTCCAAAGCTTTGCTCTGATCAACAAAACCAACTCAAGGACATCTAGGGAGGATCAACACAGTAATATCTCTGCTCCCCACTTCCCAGTCAGTTGTCCCTTATCCTTTCACATAAATCGGAAATCAGAGGAGAAACAGCTCTAAAGATGAGGCAAGCATAAACAACATGTTCCTGGACAAGCAGGCTGGAGATGTAGGCAATATCTCATACTAAAATGGAAGATCTAAGGAGGAAGAGACGAGACAGGGAGTGGAATTAGTATGAACGTGAGCAGGTGCTATTTGCATTAGAAAACAGGAACATCAAACAACCTCATGATATGTAGGAGCTCAGTGATGTTTTGTCTGTTTTAACAGACCCTATAGAGTTCATTAACACGGTTAAAAAGGATGCAGTTGGGAAACATCTCCCTGCAATAGTCCAGGAAAACTTCTCATCCAGTGGTAAAACATGCTGGAATTCAAATCCCTTCTTTCCATGCCACAGAATCACAGCAAGCTGTTCTGAATGCTCAGTGTCCCTAGGGTCACTATGGTTCATAGTCACCAGACCACCATAGTCAGTCATAGCTCATAAAGATAATGAGAAGAAAACCATCCACACTAGAGGAAATTCAACATATTTAATCTAACTCCACTGAGGCAAGTTGCAAAGAAGAGTGCAGTATGCCTTTCATACATTTCAAGCATTTATCCCTTTCAACAGTACAGTCATCTCTAGAATACTACTAAGCAGAATTTTTTAGCATTTTCTGCCACTGAGCTAAAATGCTGATTACATTAGAGATCTAACAAATGTTGTAGCTTATCATCCTTACTATCTCTGCTTCACCAAACAAAAAGAAATCTAAAATTAAATTTAAAAAGAAAAATCACATTTCATTCAAATCTTAGTAATGGGCTGGAAGAGAAACATGTTTAGTTTTAGATGAGCTACAGTGAAACATTAAATACCTCAGTTGTTTCAGGAACTCAACATCAGAGCTGCTGTTAATGAGCTTGATGAACTCCTCATAAGAAGGAGCATATGTGTAGTCTTTCTTCTGATGCTCATTCATCTGTTCTCTGTACTCCAGCTGGCTGAGTAGCATTCGATTAATGTAATCTGGATCACTCAGCAGTTCCACCACTGGTTTCAGTACTGGAGAGGAAAAATATTTTAAAATAAAATCTTTATGTTGAAGAACAACTGCTGTCTTGCAAATGAAAACTGCAGATAAAAGGCAAAAATAAATACCCAAGCTTACAAAAATCAAGAAATCCAAAACCAGCCTTCTGGACTTTTAGTCCAGAAAGTCCAACTTTCTGAGATTGCATATACCTTCTTGAAAAAATTGGTTATTCTATTACACGAATGGATGTACGTTGACAAAGATGAACTCTATTTGGAAAATTCCAAGTGTTTTCATTCTTTATGCTGTGTGCTCTGAAGGCTATGAGATTATGGCCAGTATAAATGAAAATTTGAAGTAAATTGAATTGCATAATATACTTGGGACTTCATAATTTCTGAATTTGACAGTGACATAAAAAACGTGTACTATATTTATATCAAAGTGTGGCTGATAAAATAAAAAGCAAAATAGAAATCCCTAAATTTAAAAAAACACACTGGATAAATCAAAGTGTAAAATAATGAATCAAATACGATATCATGATTCAGTTATAGGATCCACAGATTTAAGGATGTGTTTATGCATCTGAATGAAATATAAAAGGCCAGAATTATTCATATAATCACCATAAATAATGCCAAGGAAAGTTGCAAAAGTATTCCTCTACGAAAAAATAGAGAATGCTAAAGGTCAAATTGTGTTTTATCTTGAAATGTGATAAATAGCCTGGCATCAAGTCATGAGAGTTAAGTAAGTATATGCTTGATTTTGTGAATATAGTGTCTTACTGGCTATCACAGAAATTAAATTTTAGAACATAAAAGCAGAGCATCAAGACTTATATATAATAAAGTTTATAATTGCTAATATTGTACACATACAAATGGTTAATCATCTCTGATCTTTTATCTACCTTTTGTTGCAAGTATTTCTGCAAGGACTATGCGCAAGCTGACAGACTGGACATCCTTTGAGGGGAGGAGACAATAGACCAGAACTTGAGAACATTTTTGCAGGAATCTTACTTCTTCATCAGAGCTCCTCAAGCATGAGTGCAGCAAAAAAGGTCTCGGTGGATCTTCCTGCCTAGAGGGAGAAAAATAAAAAAAAGGAGAACTTACATACCACTTGTATCACAAGTCATCTACGCTCATCAGTTGCTAATTGATAAAATGCTGCAGCATGAGCACTGGGTGGGTGCTGTGCACCACTGAACACACACAGCAACACGCTGCTGGGTGATTAAGCCCATGATGCACACTGTGCTGTTTGCAGACTCCTCACAAACAAGTTTTTGGATGACAGCTCTAAAAGAATCAGGGAACAAATCCCCCTCACCTTGATTCTGTGCCCAATACTGTCTAGTTGATCTCTTTGAAGGTGCCAAGGGTTTTCTGCACTTTTCAGAACATTTGACAGAACTCCTTAGTGCAGGTCACAGCTGTACCTTTTCTTTTTACAGAAACAGCTGTAGAAGTAGAGGTAAGGTACCCTAGCAGTTCTTTTATGGCCACATGCCTGATGTGCTCCAATCCATTTTAACAAGGTGACCAAGCCAGTGGTTCCAGACAGACAGACACAGTGTCACCTGAGAGGCACCACAGTAATTTACAAAGGCAGCCAAGACTGGTCTTCAGTAGAAGGCTCTAAGGTGCTAAAAAGGCTTGTATCTGTCACGTCTCATACCAGTATCTCCTCCTATTTTCTCTAACATCTGCTTTCTTCCCTGAGCTGGAGGCTGCTATCCTAGCTAGGTTAGGTTGCTGTCCTAGTCAGCCGACTGTTAGTCACAGAGCTGCTCTAAGCCCACTGCCTCAGCATGTGGAAAAAGTGACTAAGAACTGTATACAGTCAAACCAAAAGTTTTCACTTAGACACCACTGCACTGCCAATAGTGACAGACAATATTGTATTATAACTAATTTTTCCTAGTCAGTTCAGGAGGATGAAAATATGTTGGAATAGTAACAATAACTCTGATTTTGTTCTAATAATACAATAATTTGTCTTAAGGTGACTAAAACTAGTTTTACAATTAGTTTTCAGAAAAACAAATGCAAAGATGACATTTGGGTTTGACTTGACCAATGCCTTTAACTCAATCACAAATCAAATGTTTTGTTTGCAAACATGGATCATGAAGGGTGTTTCAATTGTTACAGATATGACAAATTTTGAAACAAGTCTCTTGGAACAACCTGGAAGTAAATACTCTTTTCTGAAGAGCAGTGGTTCATGAATATGATGTGTATCTGCATTATCAACCAGTCCAGGTGGTACAGCTGACTGAGCTCAGAAAGCTGTTTATCTTGTTCTGGTAGGATCTTTTCTCATTGGCAGCTGAATACATAGCTATTTTTCTCAGTGCATTTCTACTCCTCTTGCATACTCCAGACATATCCTGAAGCCTCCTCTACACCACATCAAACATTCTCTGTCATGCTGTCCCCTAAAGGCATTCATTATTTATCCAAACCCAGACATGTCCCAGGCATATTACTGACAGACAGAAAGTCTGGGTCATTTACCTACACCCACCTCTTACTGTGGAAGTAAATTCTTCCAGACAGGTTGGTCCACCCAAAGTCAGCCACTTAGAAACACAGGAAGAAGCGTATGCAGAATGCTGGCAAACAGGATGACTCACAGTGAAGGTAGAATCATTAAGATTGAAAAGGCCCTTTTAGATCATCAAGTCCAGCCATTAACACAGCACTGCCAAGTCCACCACTAAACCATGTCCTTAAGTGCCACATTTACACAGATTTTTAACACTTCCAGGAACAGTAATTTCATCACTCCCCTGGACAGCTTGTTCCAATGCTTGACCATCCTTTCAGCGAAGAAATTTTTCTAACAATGTAAACCTCCCTTGGCACAGCTTGAGGCCATCTCCTCTTATCCTGTTGCTTGTTACCTGGGAGAGGAGACAGACCCCCACCTGGCTACAACCTACTTTTAGGCAGTTGTAGAGAGCAATAAGGTCTCCCCTGAGCCTCCTCTCCTCCACACTATACACCCCTTAGCTCCCTCAGCCACTCCTTATAAGGCTTGTCCTCCAGACACTTCCCCAGCTTTGTTGCCCTCATCTGGACATGCTCCAGCACTTCCATGTCTTTCTTGCAGTGAAGGGCCCAAAACTAAACCCAGGATTCAAGATGTAGCCTCACCAGTGCCAAGTACCGGAATTACCACTTGAAATGATTCCTGTGTATTAACAATGATACAGAGTTAGAACTAAAAGCACATAGTGACTCCTTTTTGGCCTGTGAACAAACCCCATCTTTTTTGAACACCTTATTTCTGGGACATCTTGCATAGTGATTAGATCAAGATATACTTTCATAGCACATGCAAAGCATAAAACAGAGCTATAATGCACATGAAACTTCAATGAACTGAGATTAGCCTTCTTCATCTTCTATATCTATTTATAAGTCTTCTGAGGAATGCCAGTCTGTTTGGGACTGCAAACACACTGGAGCATTTACTGTACCTATAGTATGACCCATGCAAGAGAAGTCTGTCTCCCTTTTGTAAAAATTTATTCCCAGTCAAGAGCCAACGCATACAGCTTTGCTGAACTGGACCTATGCCAGGACACACATTCAACAAAACAAATGGAAAATGGAACAGAATAAACAAGCACACAGGCAAACACTTGGTTCTTATCCTTCTAATATGTCTAATGTGCTCCTGCCTACAGGAATGCAAGGAGGAGCAGAGTTGCCTACTGTCCAGTTCAGAGGCCATTTAAGAAAAGCTTCATTTTTTCCTGGAATTATCTCCATTACGTAAGAAGATATGACTCTCTAGAACAGCTTTTCCTAGCCAAACTATATCTACATGTGATCTAAAAAGCAAAAAGGAAGATAAATATGAAAATAATAGAGAAACAAAGTCATCAGGAAATTCAACCCTAAACAAGCCTTGCCTGTCAGTGCTGAACAGTTCTGTCAACAAATCCTGCAGTATTCATCACTGTTGGGCAAGAGAAATAAAAGGAAGATTGAAAGCAGGAGAGGAAGCTTGGGGGGAAGCTTAACAGCTACAGAATAAATCAATGCAACAGTGATAAAACAGACAAGACAAAACATACTGGTTTATATCCTCCTTTGCATGTATACAGAAAGCATTACACTTCTATTTGCCTCAACATTACCACTGACCAGCTTGCAGGGAAATACTGCGTATCAACAAAAGGTCTGGCCAGTAAACAGAAACCCTTTTAACCCAGGCTTCCCCTTCACTGATACACATAAAAAAAGAAAGCAGCGAGCAATCGCAGTATTAACACCACTGCTCAGCTGCACAACCATGTCTGCTTACTACCTTGGACCAGGAGCTAAGATGTCCTGATCATATTCTTAAGGCTTGATATAAAACCTAGATCTTCAATTCTGTGAGAATGTGGCACTGTTCATTTTGCAGAGACCAACAGGAGAAGCAGAAACTTAAGTGCATTCCACATACATGTACGCAAAGCAAAGTGCTGCTACATCTCTCCAGTGTCAATAAAGATATTAACCACTACTAAATAGCCCAAATAGTAACATAGACATTATTTCTTTTCCTAATTCTGAACATGTATTATTAGCACTGTGTGGTTGGATTTTCCAAACAAACAGTCCCTTAGTAATCACAGAAAACTCTGAACTAAAAGTGTGTGCAGATATTTTTAGACAGAGCTTTAAAAGCCCAGTCAATTACCCATAAATTCTGAGCACAACTGTGTGCAGTGAACTAATATAAATGTGGCATTCTAGCAAATAGATCCAAAACAGGCACGATGCAAACGCTGTAAACCAGGCTCAATTAATCTGCTTTAGACAACACTCGAATAATGGCAAGTGGCAACTTAATTCATTTGTGTCTCCTTGAACAATTAAGACTGAAGTAATAGTGACAACAGTGGTCTATCAAGATGCAGGTGACTTCAATGATTTAAAACAGTGGACAGACCATATGCTCTATAGAGTATGCTCACAGGTCATATCCATTTTCACTCCCCCATAAGCTACAAAGCCAGCCTTAACCTTGCCCAAATTCCTTTTCTGTAATTTTATGAAAAACCTGCTCTGAATTTTTAAAACTGTCCAATACTTTTATATAGTGTCAGAAAGCAAAGGGATTTCCTTCTGTTGCCCCACAAAGCACTGGAAGATTAAGCAGCATAGTACAAATATAGATCTATAGATAGGGCCTGCCAAAGTGAATCCCTTTGTACCAGGTCTGTTCCAAGCTGTACTTTTCTTTGGGAACAAACTCACACCTACTGTAACTATCCTCTGCTCTGAGGCTGCTTTGTGCAATTACTGCCTGTGCATTCCACCGAATGTCATCAGTGTTAAGACTCTAGCCTTTACTGCTGTGAGCTTACAGTTCATCCAGCACTTCATAGGAAGCAGAAGACCAGATCTGCTGTGGTATTCCTGAAGAGAAGCAGTTAAAACATTACCAGGGTTATAGAAACATCATCATTTCCTTCCCATACTATAACTAAGCAACTCTGAGCCAATATCAACACCTTTTCAACAACAATACTTCGGGTGACCTCATGGAAATCTTTTCTTTTTTCCCTGAGAATCTACTCTAGACATCCATATTTTTGACTACGACCATCTGGCAACTGTCTATATTATAAAGACTCATTACAGTCAGGAGTATAAAGACTTGGTATTTGTGGTGGGATGTATGCTCCTGACGCAAAGCATCTTTGACAAATACAAGTCAGTCTGCTTTGAAATTAGGAAGTAAGCTAATTATACACACACACCCCCCCCACCCTCTAAAAAAAGACCCAAAAAAACCCCCCAAAAAACCCCTTGCTCACAAAAAACCAGCCAACCAACAAAAACCCACCAAAAACAAAGAAAAAAACCAAAAAAACCCCACCAAAAACCCAAGCAAACAAAAAAACCCAAGCAAACAAAAAAACCCAAGCAAACAAAAAACCCCAAGCAAACAAAAAAACCCAAGCAAACAAAAAAACCCAAGCAAACACAAAAACCCAAGCAAACACAAAAACCCAAGCAAACACAAAAACCCAAGCAAAAACAACCCCACCAAAAACAACCCAACAAAAAAAAAAACCCAACAAAAAAAAAAAACCAAACACAAAAAAACCAACAAAAAACCAAGGAGTCTGTAAAAAATTAACAACTCCTCTACAGGAAATTATTTAAGGCATGGATAGACAGATAGATAGATAGATAAAGTGTTCCCTTCAGCCTTGCTATTTCTATATTCAGTCTTTCAAGAGACTGTCTTGCAGAGCTACATTTAAGTCTCAATCAGTACAATTGTGAGCTGAAGTGCACATGCAACTCTAAATAACTGGCATCAGTATATTCAACATTCACCATGCATTTTCATTAAAGTGATTCTGAGAACTACCAGAACCACAGGCAGGCTACATCTCTTCACCTATATGACCCTCAGAGCTTCTTGACAATGCAGCAAAGTAAAAACTGCTTGATCTATTTGAGTTTTCTAAGAAATAAAAGAAAAAAAAATTTACACTTTTACAAGCCAGTATAACAAATACCTACTTTAAAAAAAAAAAAACCAAACAAACCATAAACCCCAGAAATAACAACAAAAATATAAACAATGTACAAAGCCAAACTCAAAATTTTCACAGCTTCATTTTATCAAGATAAACCAGCAAGTTTTATAAATCATTTCAACTAATGTTTACTGTGCATAAAACCTATCATTTACACGTCACAGTTACCTCTTTCAAGAAAAAACATTTGACATGTCTTATTAGTAACAGTGGTAAAGAACTCATGAATGGCTTACAAAGTGTGGTATGACCACATCAGCACCAGGATGTCCTAATGCTTATTATGGTGCTGTTAACCCAATCGTTAACAGGAAAACCGAACTTCCACGCTGAAGCTTGCAAACAAATGGTGAGCTTTAGACCTGGTGCTACCCATGGGTTGACTTTAATAACATATTCAAGTCTTGGCTTTTCATGACTGTTTTGCTTTCAGCGCTTTCATACAGCTGTTCCCATTGCAACAAATCTCTACAGCTTTATACTAATCCCCTTGATATACCTTTCTAGAGACTGTGATAACTAGCTCTTGGTATTTCTGGTTTCTGGCAAATGGAATTATAAAAGAAGAACAAGACCTGGGAGAGGTGTTTAGTTGCTATCCAGACAACTTGGATGCATCTATAGAATTAACCAAGTCAAATCTCAAGTGTTAAAACTCCCTTTGTATCAGTCTGGTCTTGATCAGCTTGTGGTGGCAGCACCTTTTATTTTTACTATCACAAATACACACTGTAATCACAAAATACTGAAGTTATATATCCTATGCATGCCAAGGTATTCACTTGGGCCAAGAAAGTTATCTTCTCTCCTTACCCTGTCTGTAATACATAGAAAACAAAAGGAACATTATCAAACATGTATGATACAAACTTAATCCCCAAACTGCATATCATAGTGATCACTCAAACAGCAATTTCCCCACAACACTTCCCCCCTGACACCTTCCAAGAGCATTGAGCTCTTAAATATAGGTTCTGTATCAGCATCAGTAGCAGACTGCAGACCCCAAGCATTCACATTGCTAAGTCATAACTTAAGGTGCAACTGTGGGCACAAACACACATTAAAACACTTCAGCATATCCCATCAGATGCTGTGTAGCAGTCAACTTGCCAGAAGCAGCCTGCCATACCACATATTCATGCTTGCAGAAAGCAATTCTTCCTCTGTCCTTGGGGTCAAAGGTGCCCCAGCTGTAGGTTGAAGACGGAGAACACTCAAAACCAAAAGATATAGGGAGAAAAAAATTAAAATACTACTAATAATTATAATAAAAACAAAATCGATGTCACTTGACCTCTTCTTGCTGGGGTTTGTTCAAAAAGCACTGCTTGTCAGGGGATTCAAGACACAAGGATTAACTATCTTCAAATCCCACTTGCCTACTCTGCTGGTTTTGTCTGGGGTAATTGTCTTCCCAATGGCTGGCATGGGGCTATATTTCGGATTTGTGCTGAACACAGGTGGATAACAAAGATGGTTTTGTTACTGCTGAGCAGCACTTGGACATCATCAAGACACTTTTCTGCTTCTTGAATCACCCCACTGCTGGGGTTGCACAAGGAGCTGGAAAAAGACACAGCTGGGACAGGTGACCCCAGCTGACCAAAGGGGTATTCCAGGCCATGTGGCATCATGCTCAGTATATAACACTGGGGGGAGAAGGAAGAAGGGGGGAAGGTTTGGAGTGATGGTGTTTGTCTTCCCAAGTCACTGTTACATGTGATGGGGCCCTGCTCTCCTGGAGATGGCTGAACACCTACCTTACTTGTTTGGCTCTGTGTGCGGCTTTTGCTTTATCTATTAAACTGTCTTTATCTCAGCCCATGAGTTTTCTCACTTTTAACCCACAAGTTCTTGCACTTATTTTTCCAGATATCTCCAAAGCCTGCTGGTAGAGCAGTGAGTGAGTGGTTTGTGTGGGGCTGTTGCTTGCTGAGGTTAAATCATGACATCTATTTATCTAATGAAGGCAAATCTTATTTTGCCTATGCTGCACCCAGCAAAAAACAGGGTTTTATTTATCAAACGTTAATAGTTCTGTAAATATTTAGAGCAGTTATTCTTAGACCACAATAAGGACAAGGGAACTCCCTCTTCCTTTCATGTAGACAGCTTCCCAGAAAGACACTTTCTATTTGTCTGCACCTTGCTTAAGTCCTTCTGGTACTCACTGAGCGTTCATCCAGAAGAATAGCTGCTTCTAGCTTTCAACATACATATCGTGCTACCAGAGGGAGGCTACATTCCTGGGATCAGACAATTCTAGCCCCCCAGAAAGTACACTGCCACCACGGACAATGCTGCGCCCATATACCAACACGACCATTTCCGTCATTGTACACCACCTTACTCAGCCCACACTCCATCCTTGGTCACATAAAATGGCATTGCCAGTATTCAATTTGCTTACATTCTGCTTAAAGTAAGCAAGGAAAGACTCTTGAACAAGATATGAAGGAATGAAGGAGTAAAAGATGCTATGAGACACGAATGGCTGAATACTAACCTCTTTACCCTTGTGGGATGGCTAATCCTGCTATAAATGCCTTCCTGATCCTGTACATATGGGAAAAGAGCAGTAGCTTCTAAAAATAAATCCAGGTCTGACTTGTCCTCCATATCTCAAATTCATAAACTACCTAATGCTGGACAAAGAAAATTATCATATTTTGTTTCTATACACCAGCTGGTACTAGAAATTAAATGTTTTCCTATCCAAATTATTCAAAATGCCACAAATTTTCTAACTGAAAAGTGACAGTTTCCTTTGAAACCTCAACTGAACCTCAAAGTACACCCCAGTGACATATATAAGACAAAAAATTTGGGAGGTGTCTTGCCTACAGCTTGCATTGCTATGTGTCACTCCAGACAGTTCTGCTCATGGCTAGAAGTGTCTCTGCCCTTATTTCAGTCAGTAGATGCATGCGGCATGCACAGGAAAGACAGCTGCTTTTAAAGAAAGCCAGGGGAGAGAATAAAGAAAGGGGAAACAGACCTAAAAGTACAAGGTTCCTTTCTCCCAGTGCCCTGTCTCCAACCAGCCAGCATGGAATTGGCCTCTCCTCTTATCACAGAATCATAGAATGGTTTGGGTTGGAACAGGCTTAAAGATCATCTAGCTCCCATGCCGTGATGGGCAGGGACACTTTCCACTTGATCAGGTTGCTCAAAATCCCATCCAAACTGGCCTTGACCCATATTTCAAAGGGAAACACGGTCTCCCAGCACTTTTCTTCATTTCTGGCCTCTGCTGGCTATTTACCTTGAGCAGTTTATTAATTACTAAGTGGATTTTTGAGATGGTTAAGAAAAGCCAGAGGGAAAGCAGGAGGAAAGGAAAGGACTGATGTACCCTTCCTCATTCTGAAGGGTCTCAGCCTATTTTCATCCCCTCAGACATCCTGGTTAATTACAGATGGAAGCTGGTCAGTAAAAGAAGAGAAGTAAAGAAATTTGTGTGTCCAACATGCACCTGGGTCACAAAACACAGAAATTTCACTCTGAAAAAAACAAGACATCTGTCCTCCTGGGCATGGATGGTTCCTTTCTGCTACATTAGTGGATTATCTGCTATCATATAGGAAAACCAAGACAAAGTGGCTCAGGTAGCACTCCCACCAGAGACAGTATCAGAGGTCTTTAAAACTTCATAAGCTGCCACACAACAGACAAAATGCCCTTTGCTGTCATGTTGCAGTATAAACTCAGTGGTAGAAATGAGACAGAGCGTTCCAAGAGGTATCATAACAGGAAAGATACCTCACTCTAATTACAGCCTCTGTTCCACTATATTTATCATCCAAAACTAACTGGATTCATTAAGAAACACAGAGGGAAATGCGAATTTAATTTTATGACTGTCTTTAAAACATTAACAGAAAGCAAAGCAGATCAAGAAGATCTGAGTTCCCTGCCTTAAGAAGACAATTTTTTTGTGTTTGAACTGTGGCAATTGTGATTGTGTGAACCTAGTAGACAGCTGAACACCACACACATTTTCATTTACTCCCTCACCATCCCACAGCGGGATGAGGGAGAGAATCAGAAAAAAACATAAAACTCCTGACTTTGGAGTGACTTAACTGCAGCCTTCAGTTACCTGAAGGGAGCCGACAAGAAAGGGGGAGAGAGACCCTTTATAAGAACCTGTAGTGACAGGACAAGGGGCAATGGCTTCAAACTGCAAGGGAGAAGGTTTAGATTAGGTATTAAGAAGAAATTCTTCCCAGTGAGGGTCGTGAGGCACTGGAACAGGTTTCCCAGACAAGTTGTGGATGCTTCATCCCTGTAACTATCCAAGGCCAGGTTGGATGGGGCATTGAGAAATCTGGTCTAATGAAAGGTGTCCCTGCCCACAGCAGGGGTTTGGAACTAGAAGACCTTTAAGGTCTCTTCCAACCCAAGCCATTTTATGACTTGAGACAAAGAGAGCTTAATAGAACAGAAAAGGCAGGGAAATCAATAATAATAATAGAATTAGAATATATAAAATAAGTGATACACAATGCAAATGCTCAACACCTGCTGGCTGATGCACAGCCAGTTCCCAAGCAGCATCTGCCAGACAGCTTTCTCCAAATTTATATACTGAACATGACACTATATGGTATGGAATATCCTGTTGGCCAGCTTGGGGCTGCTGTCCTGGCTATGTCACCGCCCAGCTTCTTGTGTTGCCCAGCCCCTCAGCCTCCTCACTGGCAGGGCAGTATGAGAAGCTGAAGTCTTTGACTTAGCACAACGCTGCTCAGGAACAGCTAGAACACCAGTGTTATCAACATCATTCTCAACCTAAATCCAAAATACAGCACCATACCAGCTACTAGGAAGAAAATTAACTCTACCCCAGTTGAAAACCAGGACAGCAATATAGAAAATAATTGAAGGCTTCCAAGTTATAAGTGACATACTTTTTAGTTCTCAGTCTATAGCTTAAAATGTCAGCAGGTTCCAGCACAGTAAACTCCACAGCAGCAGTCAATTTGTACAAAACTCAAGTTACTGTTACAATTCCAAATTCTCTTAAATAGAAAACACTATCAGAATATTTGCTGTACTTTCAGATTTATTACATGCATGCTCACATCACCCAGCAGCACAAATTCCATCTGTAGGGTATGAGCACAATGTCTCCTTTCTGCTGACTTTGCAATCGCCTGTACACAGCATTTAAGCTGTCTCTCCCTCTGCTAAGAAATGGTGAGCCCTGTGCTATTTCAATACAGCTCCCTGGACTTTTTCAGCAAGTTTGGATGAGCAGCATAAAGATATTCTAGGCTTTAGAACTTGCGTCATGCAGCATTATGTTGCTGATCTGTCAGGCACATTAAAACCAGACCTTTCTCCTTGTGAATTCACAGCCTTGCAGTCTGCAAAAAACAGTCAGTGAGTCCAGTCCCAGCCTCTATAAATTGTTCAGTTAGAGCTGTTGGGTTGATTTGTTCGGGTTTTTTTCTAACCCACTATTACACTAATTCTTGATAGGACTTTTTTTGTTCCCATGTAAATGCAGCCTGTCTTATCCAGAGCTAAGGTGCGTTTACAACTTTCAAGTGAAAAAGTTAACTGGAAAATAACCAAGAGAATTTATTTTAGTTTTACACAGCAGAAAGAACAATCCAACAAAGACCAGATGAAGTGGTCATAATTCTCAGCAGATAAGAAACCTCATCAACAATCAGCATTAATAATACTTAATTCTGCACTTCTAGATCTTACATCCCCGTCTTCAATCAGAAAAACATTTAGACTTTTAAAAAACCCAAAAACAAACAACAAAAAGAAAAATTCAACTTCTTCATTCTTAAACTGCTCAAATGAAATTCTTTCCAAAAAGCAAGCACTTTATTGCGATCAAGGACAAGTGCAAGCACGATAATTAAAAATTAAGGAGCACACTTAGGAGTCTTACCCAACCAAGAGATTTCTACCTCATTCCAGAGCTAATAGAAAGTAATACCTAGAACCCACTGCAAGGTCTACTGCAAAGTACCTACACCTTAATTTCTTGTTTCCTTGAATGTAACCACCCTTTAGTGTCTTTTCTCTTTATTTTTTCTATGCAGTAGCTTACATTAAAAATTAGCTAGGATCTACCACAAATACATTAACCATATCTTCTAATCCAGAAGAGAAAGAAGTGTCAATGGTAACAGATTGGTCACTGACAGAACACAATTGCTCTTTTTTATCTGAATGGGTGTCAAAAATACAGGAATCTAACTATAGGCAAAACAACTTCACAGAATAAAACATGCAGTCTAAATCTGAATGATCAAAGCATATTCCAATTAGAATAACCAAAATGCAGGTAAGTGCAGATATAAGGCCAAATTCTGAGCACAGTTAGACAAATTGTGCATTCAAATGTGGGAACTGCATAGGCTAAGAGATCCCATTTGCAATTACAATTTGGGTGGAACGCTAGTGTTCAGTGGAAAGCTGGCTTTTTCAAGTGGACAAGGAGATCCTCACCAAAGAGGAAATTCATGAAATTAGCAAGATAACTTAAGCAGAGAAAGAAAATACAGCCAACAATTTTTCCAGTAGAAAAATCTTGTTACTGCAGGACAGGCCACCTACAAAAATCACAAGGCTTTGCCTCCCAGGGCTAGAAGAAATGGAAAACTCAATGGAATTAATCCTGGTGCTATTCTGGGAAAGGTGCAAATAACCATCTTCTTATCTGTTGACTGCACTGGCAGTGGCCCTCCTTTCCCTTGCATGTTCACACTACTTTGCAGGAACTGCTCACACAGCCCACCTCCTACAGTGAACAAAGGATTCATGGATTAAACTGAAACAGCAGTGAATCCAAACTCTCAGAAAAAGCAGTCCAAGTGTTTCCCTACAGACATCCTGAAGCCTGCTTGATCTCTAAAACTGGTAATAAGCTTGAACCATTTCATCAGTTTCCTACAAAAGCACACACAGTCTTCATCACTTTGATTCAGCACACCTGTAAGTTAAAAGAGAAGCAGAAAATTCCAACAAAATGCAGGGGTTTTTTTACCTGGCATTGGCTCCTTTAAGGTCACAGAAGTGCGAGAGTAAAGCTTTCACTACATCATTGCAGACAACTTTAACTACATCAATGTGACTCAGCCTCTGTCGCAGCTGCTTGGCAATCTCCCAAAAGTCTTCAGATAGCAGCTGGTACAGCTGCCCCTCATCTCTGCTGAGTTGCCCATACCAGGACAGGATGTAATCTCTATAGCTGTAGTCAAACACTGAAAGGAGAAACAAAACAATAAATAGCAAAAACTGCAAAAGGACAAGGCACACCAAGATAGGTAAATGTATTCCTCCACCCTTCTCAAAAACTGTATGGTTAATAGGTTTCACGTCTACTTCTTGCCAAAGAAAGTAAGGTTGGCAAAGTTACAGCAATCTGCACCTAACAGGTTACTGCAGGTCACTTTGCAAAGCAAAGCCTTTAAGTGGATTTGCTCAGACAGTCAGGTTACCAGCTACACACAAACCACAGACTAATACCTGTCTCTCAGCAGTGGCTTTGGTTATATGAACTATCATATAATCTGACTGTGTCTAAAACGTTGCAGACTGAAGCCAGCCTTCTTTACAGTTCCTTTTCCTTTATAGGAACTGAACAGTCTCCATGCCAAAGTCACGGCTACAAAGGGGAAGTTGTAAGATTTTCAGGTTTCCAGAGACATATACAACACTGAACACCACCACAGAAAGTACATTACAGGATCAGAAGAGCTAAGAGAGAACAAGTGGATTAGCGAGACCACACGAACTTCAAAAATGACAAAGCATTCCAAACCATACCAACAGGCAATAACCAATATTGCTGTAATTGCAAATCCCATGGCAACACTGTCTTCTACCATTCCGACTTTTCTTTTTAATATTTGTGTGTCACCAGTTTTACTGATGTTTCACTGCAGCAAATGTCCCTGGAGGTCTAAGAGGGAGCAGGAGGTGTTCAGGGAGAACATGTGAACTATTTAACAGCTGCAACAAGATGGGGGGAAAGCTGGGGGTTTAAGAGTCAATTTGCATCTACCAGAGGGATAACAAAAAGGAGGGAATAAAGTCAGGTGCCTGGTAACTTGAGCAGCTTCTTTACTAAACATCCTAGTTTCAAACTTTCATATCAAAAGTCCATCTCATTTGTCAGCGTAAACCCATGGTACAAAGTAATCATAAGACCCCACTATTTCTTACCTTTCACTTTGAAAGAAGTTGTTTGCTTGGCAGTTTAGTAAATTATGAAAATATCCCTGGCACTGGCAACAGTGAACTAATAACATTAATAGGACAGGATTTTAAATTAAATATTTTCACTTGCCTTTTCAGGCAAAACTAACAAACCTCAACCAACATCATCTTGATAAAAACATTTCCAGAGAAATGGCTAAAATTGATAAAAGTTTCTGGTCAAATGCTTCACAATCTAGTTTCCTCAATTTTATAAAGAAACACACTGAGTCACTTCAATGAATATGCTGAAATGTATAGTTAAGAGCCTTTTGCTAAGTCATTTCAAGACTTTTTAATTAATAATTCAGAAAAAAAATTCTCAGTTCAGCAAACAAATACATAACAGGTTTGAAGTCTGGGGTTTTTTCTAATCCAGGAGAGAAAATGTTGGCAGAACCATATAGCAGGATAGGAACTTTCAAAATACTTTTCTAAAATAGATGAAATATTTCACTGAAAACTCTCACCCAGAAGTACTACAGTGATAAAAACAGTTATAAAAAGTAGTGGTCTTCTGATAAGCAAGCAAAGGAATAATCTCTCTTGATACACCAAAGAACACTGGGAATAGGATTTTAAAATCTAAAGTTTCATTATGTATCTCTAGTCTTCCATCGATACACATTTTAAGTATCTATTTTTCCACAGCTGTCCCCACCTCCTTCTGCAGCCAGCTTTTTCTGACAGCCTAGGTACTCTCTCCTGTTGCAAGATCTGAAACACTCTGGAAAGCTGATCACAGCACAGATTCTTCCTTCTCAACTAATCCATAAGAGACCAATAATTTCTCAAGTGCACTTGCAACACACTGTATTGTGGTATTTTTTAATCAGCATCACTGGCAAACAGTGACTTTTTCAGATTTTCTTACAGACACTCTCTCTAACCTTTGCAAGGGGGCAAAGTAGCTATTTCTTCAGCACCTTTTGCCCAAGAAGACAAGCCATGGTATGGAGTGGTGGCTCCTACAGAAGTCCGTTCAACAGAACTCCACAAAGCAAGAGCACAAGAGCAGAACTTGTACCCTTATCCCTAAAGGATATATTCTCTTTCAGAGAAAATCTATGCCTAATGATCGTTAATTTATAACTATTTTTAAGCAACTCCATTCCAAAATGAGCTCAGTTTCTAGCATGCTACATAATACACTCTTTTTGATTCCTTTCAGCCACTCGTGAATTCTGTCACATTCAATGTGAAAGAACCATAAAATCTATTGGCAAGATCAAACTACAGACAAAAGATCATCAATCATCACCAAAAATCAACCATGTAATTATGAAATATTTCACTTGTGTTTAACTCTGCCAGTTACATACTTTCAACACCTTAAAAGGATTACACAGCTTTAAACCATATTTTCCTGCACCCATGTTTTATAACTCTCTTACTCTACATGTCTCCTGTAGTTTCCTTGTCACTTCTTAACCTCATTGCCCTTCCTGCATCACAACAGTGCTGCTCTCTATAAAATTCAGGGCTCTTTAGAGCCCAGCATGTATCTCCAAGTGAGCAGTGAGACAGCTTTTAAACAAATAAATAAAATTTTAGAAGGACACCAGCCACAGACACTAACAGCAGCCAGTTTAAGACTAGGTAAGACACTGCCTTGTATCATCATGGCCATGGTGCACAGCTGCTACTTTAGTTTCATGCCCATAGATGCAGCTGGTGCCTTTTCAGCACTCTAAAGAAATACAGAAAACAAATGTAACAATTTTATAGACAGCAGCTTGCTCCCTTCAGAGGAGAAGTCTGCTCATGCATCTATTCTCATTATTTTTATACTACATGTTCTCGAAAACATTGAAAACAATAGTCAGAAGGCAAGGAAGGAATAAAAAAAGAAGCAGAACACATTCAGGACAGAACCTTACTACCACTAACTCATCCGCTACAAACATAAAACAAATTTCTTCTGACCAAATCAAATGCAGTGACCAAAATGAGTCTGGTGCAAACCTGTAGAAACTTCTACTGGGTTTTCTAAATTAGTTCAGAAGATCCAAGTCCCAAGTTACTATAATGTGATTAAATGCCATTCCCATGTGAAACTGAAGTTGAGCCTGTTCAACTACTCTTTTTAAATACTGTAAACTAGAAGAGTGTTGAGAGCCAGAAGCTTGTGTGGAGGTTTAGTGAGGACACCTCTCTAGACCCTTCCTTTGTTCCTACTCCTACACATGTCCTACAGTGACTGCTATCCCTTTTTCCACATTCATTCATACAGAGGTTCAGCAGCATCACCAGGGTCTGAGGGTCAGACTGGCAGACAAAAACTATGAAAATATATAGAGAAAAAATGTGTTAAAAATATCTAGGAAATGTCATAAAATAAAAAATCAGACAAATTTATGTTCAAATAATTTTCCACATGCACCCTTTGCCAAGACTTCTTAGCTTTAAGTGTCTGAATCCCAATAGCAGAGAGAACATAAATTCAAATTGGTTTGCTGATATTGTGGACCAAGAAAAATTGTTTTGAAAGCTGTTTTCTAAAAAAACAAACAAGCAAACAAACAAACCCCTCTCCCCCCTAAAAAACCCAAAACAAAACAAAAAAAACCCCAACCTCAGCTTTTCAAATAGCAAGCAGCAAGAGTTACTACAATTTTTTTTTTCTAAATGTCAAAACATACATTTTAAGTTGGGAAATGAGACAGTTTTTCCCAATCTTTCTGTAAAGGGAAGTACAACCTTATACCCTTAACAGAGTTAGATCCTAAGGGATCAACACAGACAGGCAAGATCTGATCCAGAGAAAGAATTTAATTAAATTCCCAAAATATTTCCAAAAAGATCACCTCAAGGCAGGGTTGAAGGACGATAACCCACTATGAAAGAAGAGGTGGCTCTCTGGCATGAAGTATTTCAAGATCTAAGAAACAGGTGAATTTTCACAGCAGAACAATTTCACCAGTAGAGTTCTGTTGGGATTTGAGCTATGGCCTGTACTGTTTTACTTACTCATAAATGACCCAATAAAGCAGCTAAGTGATATGAAGACCATTCTTCTTGGCACTACTAAAACTGTAGAGACAAAGACTGACTGTGAAGAATAACAAAAAGACCACAGGATTCGGAGCAATAAAAATGGAAAATTAAATTCCATTCCTGGGAGGCCAGCTACCCCCACAGCAGATCAATCTACTGATCAATCTACTGAGCTGCAGCCTCAGCCCAGGCAGTACATGCTATGCAAAGCAGCACAAGTGTGACTGGGCAAAGCCTCTCTCAGGAGACATCTTACCACACTACCGTGTGTGGATGGAATTCAGACAAGCAACAGGTAGCACTAAAGGGTATTTGTAGAAGTGGCTTACCTTTTCTTTGTGTAAGAAAAAATGAAGGTCAAACAAAAATCAAATCAATCTATCAAGAGAAAGCATGAAAAGTACTGAAAAAACCCCATATTTCAGTGTTAGTTATTCAAGTACTACCACCTGAAAAGGAGACCCGGGGTTGACAACTAAAGGCCTTTTCTTTCTGCCATATTCAACAAGGAAAATCTCTTCATAACCTTACACTTCTTCTGATTTTGAGCACTTAAATATCAGAAAACACAACACACAGGGCTAATTCATAGCCTTCCCCCACCTTGTATCTACACCTAAGGCAAGTATGCTATAATTAATAATGAAGCAGCACTCTAAAGCACCAACCTGTTACACTACTCTGTTCTTAATGGAAAATAGCAAAGACATTTAGGGCGGAGCTGTAAACCAACATATGCAGAGGTTCCTTCTTGGTGGTGTTTAGCGTAAGGCACATTGTGTAAGGATGATTCCCAACGATTTTATTACATGGGCTGTGGAAAGACAATGTATACAAGGCACAGGCAACCATTATCAGCCAGTGACCATCACAGGAAAACTATCTAAATATCTAACAGTTATTGAAATAAGACTGATGTTTGAAATAGAAACATGCATGATTCCTTCAGTTAAGCCAAGGATATGACTGCTATCTATCCTTCCAACTACATTAACAGACTATGATGAGAACATCAGGAAAAATGCAGCAAAGCAAGTGGCAGCTTGAAGTGACGCAGAACCTCAGGTGAGCCACACTAAACTCAGAGAGCAAAGTCCACACAGACTGGCTATAACACCAACAAAAGCATGGCATGACCGACAGTCAACAGGCAGTTCTGGAGGGGTGCAAGGTAGTTAGCAACTAACAGTAAACCCCAGGCAAACTTAATTACACAATGATGAAAAACGGCTGAAGAAATCATAATCAACCAAAGGGCTGTCTCTTCATACCCAGCAACAGCATTTCTGAAATCAGTTGACATTGGTTTTCCCAAAAATGTATTCCATATCCCCCAGCTAAATGAATAAGGCTTTCTAAACCATTTTGTTGAGTAGCACATTACATCTAGACAGCAAAACCTTGTCAAAAATTCCTGGGACTTATAAATACTTTAATCCCAATCAGAGCAAGATTGAAAACACAAATACAGATGGTATTTTTTATATCACTAGTAATAAAGTTTTATTGAACTACAAACTTTTGGGGGAAAAAAAAACCCAAAAACATTCACATCGAGACAACTACAAATTTCAGAACTGTCACAGGCAAGAAGTTCTGTCTATTTTCATAGAGACTGTTCATTTTGTGCTAACAAAAAAGAAACTATTGCTCTTGGGATTACATTCAGTAATTTCAAGTATTACATTCAGTATTTCAAGCTGATTGCATTCAGTATCTCAAACTTGAGATGACTCAGTCACCCTTCAAACCCAAAACACTCTGTATGGTAGAGCAAAAAGTACAGTTTCATCTTCGTCAAACTGCAAAACAGAGAAGTTGGCTTCATCACTTAGGCCTGGAAGAAATAAAACTAAAACTGACAAGTTTGCTCTCCAAAATTCAGGGTGAGAATGGAGGGTAAAAGCTACTCTAAAAAAACACAAAAAACTGAAAGGCATGTGAGCTGTCACAGCATAAGGTACTTAACTCTGAAAAATGAATCATTTAAGTACTAGTAACTTTCTTTCAGCCTTACTGAGCAGGGACGGCCTCATGCATCCAACTGAATGATCTTTGGGATAAACACCTTAAATGAAGACAGCTCCCATATCTTTACAGAAACAAGTTACTCCTACATGTAAGTAACAGGAGGGAAGTGTAACACAACTATAATTCCTTCAATATTCCACAATACCTGTTTTCTGCCCCCAGATAACCCCACTACCTCAAATTCTGTGATTATGTCAAAGCCTTTCAAATTCCATGGCAGGTTATCCAAAATGTAAAATACACATATGAAACAACACAGCAAATAGCTTTTTTGTGCTTGTTTCTACACGTTATGTTTAGACTCCACTATCCTTTTCACATCATCAAGAATTCTCTAATCTGACTGATTCCAGATGAAAATGCTTCCTAAGAATAAATTATGATTATGTTGTAATAGTTCACCTTCAGAAAAGGTGACATAGGTGGGTAAAGTGTTTTAATTTTATATTTTTGCTACATATCCTGCTAATAGCCATTCATAACAATAACTTAATAAACAACACATACCAAGTTTTCATAAGACAACCAACCTGTTTCAAGCAATCATAGTTTTCATAGATACTCTCCATTTACAAAAAAGATAGGAAAAAGTGCTACAAAGAAATCTTAAAGGAAAAAGTATTCAAAATTAGATAAAATATTTACAAAAGGCTAACAGACTGTATCAGCCAGAAATACAAATACTGATTTTAGATTCAGTTTTAATGGCAAGAATTGCACTAAATGGGAAGACTGAATGCAAGAGTCTACAGGATTTCTCAATTCAGGAAAACCCAGTCAAGAATATTTTAAGTGTTACGCCTTTGCTTTGTACAGAGGTATTAAGGACTATATTTCAATGCATTTCTGTAGAAAAACAGCCACTAGAATGACAAGATATCAGTTGAATTGCAAAAAACAACATCACATTACTTACTACAGTGGATTTCTTGAGAAGACTAAGACCTTGCCATTTTATATCAAGGAAGAAACCAGGGACATATTGTAAAACCTTGTAATATTGTGCAGTTATGGTTTGCTAAAAAGGACAAGAGATATTCAGACTCTAATGCACCTAAAACTCACCTTCTTTCAGTGCTTTATCCATATTGTGAGAAATAACCACTCTCCTTGATTGGATTGAATCATGAGAGCTTCCAGACCAATTACTCTGAAATTCAAACAGAACATACATCATAAGAGGAAGGAATAATCCAAAAGTTACAGAAGGAATAACTGGAATTCAAGGCAACAATACTGTATCATTTAGTCTTTTTACAAATATTGTCACCCCATATGGTTAAAACAGGAGTGTCAATTGTCAGTGAGGTTACTATACAATGTTCACTAAGCACATATTAACACTTGTGTATTGTACATTGTACAGCTTGCAAAATTATCTTAGGTTTTTTTTGAAAGAAGGGAGCTGTATTTATTTATTTGCAAGTCAGTGCATTGACATATTGAGAATAGGATATGCATGTATCACAACAACTGGAACCCTTTTATGCAGTATTTTCACAGCAAATAAAATATTTTTATAGCCTACTGTGACAATGGACTTAATTTAGCCTCATAAACTACTTTTGAAACAAAAGAGAAGCCTTTAGATCTCCTATAGTAATCTTGGTTCACACTCTTTTGGGCTTCTAAGATACTTCTGGCTCTCTGCCCTTTAAGCTGCTGTCCTACACAAATATTTGTCTATATTGGAGTATTCACTCCCACAGTGTCCAAACAGCTGGGCAGATGGAGAAACATTTTTCAGGGTATAGACAAAGAGCAGTGACTAATGATGTATCTATATAGAAAGGAGTATAATTCAAAACAGAAATAGAAACTGTCAATAAGCTTGGAGCTCACTCTCCTTAGTAAGGAGAGAGCACTTCAGAAACATCCCTATCCCTCCGACATTCACCACACAGAGAATAAGAAAGAGGTATAAACTTAAAGTAAAAACACTGTTTAATGTTCTTAAAGGTAATACACCATTATTTCAGCCAATTTCCAGGCTAATACTCTGTATTTTGGTTTAATGTTTTGCTTCTACTTCAGATACATGCATGTAGAGTCTAACAAAGTTCATCTAATAGGACCCAGATAAGAGAGTCTAAGCACCACTTTTAACAGCAAAATAAAGCTTTTCAGGCTTGCTCACATCTAAAACACAGCAACATGACTGGTACTATCCATGCCTTGAGTGCCCTTCTGCTCACAGCTGACTTGTTCCACCTTTTGTGTGAGTGCAGCAACACTTCCTAGACTTCTTCCAGTCGCTATTCTGAGACCATGACTGTGGTCTTTCAGCTGATTTCTTCCCTCCTTGACAACACTATCAACGGCAGGAGCAGCATGACCTCAGCACATCTGCTTCCATTTGCAGTCCCCCCTCACTATCCAGACCATAGTTAATGAGGTGTAAGAACAGAGTATTTAGTGAACCAATATATATTTCCAAGCCCATTTTGACCTGAACACTGGCAAAAGCTTCAGCCGTACCCAGCTAAACAGCAGGAGAAAGTATTTTTGCTCTTTGTAAGGACACCTAACAGTATTTGTAAGGCTCCAACACATCATCTCTGGCTGCTAATGTTATCACACTTCCTCACCACACAGCTGTGTTAATGGCAGTCACACAACTACTTCAGAATTTTTCTGCTTTATTTGCAGCAGGGAACTGCATGATTTAAAAATTTAAAAAGAGAGGAGATGGACTCACAGAGATCTTAAACACCCCAAGTACCTTAGGGGAAGGGATTCAGAAAGCCCAATTAAACAAACTCACTCTTTCTGTGAAGAAAGAGCTCCTAAACATGAGCCCACAATTCTGACTGAAGCTCTGTGCTCAACACACTCCATCTTCTTTAACATACATGCCAGGCTGGGTATCCTACAAGGCTAATCCTTCTGCTAAACTGAGTCATACCTGCACGGAGGTCAGTGACCTCAAGCTAACTGAGGCATCAACAGTTGCATCCCATACATTGCAGGAAGCGTTTTTTTATGACCTAAAGCATCAGTAAGTGCTCCAATGCAGTGCCCACCAAATTACTCCTTTCAAAAGTAGTTTAAACACAAGCTAAAAAAAA
>VXBT01009752.1:224929-235066 GCA_013400235.1 Oriolus oriolus | reverse complement strand
AAAAAAAAAAAAAATAGCAAAAGCAACCTTCAGAGGGGATCTGTGGTTGCAAGAAGGTAAGCAGCATGCTCCACATCACTACATTATGATCCAATCTACACAATTCCACAAAGCAGGAACTGATCATTTTATGCTTCAAACTTGAACACTTATTTTAAGAACAAGGCAAACTAATACTGCCTCAGCAAAATGCTGCCTCTTGAACCCAGACACAAACTCAAATTTCAGACTGCAAGAATACATTCCATTGAGAGTATCCTCTACAGTTGGTACATTTGACTTCTAAAAGGCACCACCTAGTCACGTAAAAAAAAAAAAAAGTTGTTCAAGTCGTGATCAAAAAGAGTGGAAAAGGTAAAAAGTGAACACCACCACTAGCAATAGTGATCTTGCTGCTGCATGAATGCAGTTACTGAAGAGCAAAGGAAGATGCATAGTGTATTGGACTTTCTGAGACCTCTTCCATACTCATACAGATATTGCATAAAATCATGAACTGTGGGAGAGAAAAGCAAAGAGCAAAAAACCCACCTTGGTTTAAAACAAGGTTTCAACTTCATTAAAAAACAAATTTTCAGGAACAGATGAGAAACTAACATTTGAATAAACAGGAACATTCAAATGTATTGGAGTGATCATAGATTTGTCTAGGTTGGAAAATACCTCTAAGATCATTGAGTTCAACCATTAACCTCTGACACTGGTTGGGTTAGACCAGGTTAAAGAAAAAAAGTTCAGGGAGACCTTACTGCTGTCTCCAACTACTGAATGAGAGGATATAGAGAAAAGGGAGCCAGACTCTTCTTGCAGATGCACAGGACATTAGGAAACATTGCAACACAGGAAATTCCCATCACAAGGCAAAACTATTTTAATCACGAGGCTGCTCAAGTATCAGAATAGCGGTGCTGACAGGCTATGGATTCTCCACCCCTCTATCCTTCTCGGTGTGAGCAAGACAGTGAACTAGATGCGCTCCAGATATTCCTTCCAACCTGAACTATTCATGATCCTTGATGACCCTTCAGAGAGCTGTGAATTTAATTTCATGATTGTTAATGTATCAGATCTAAAGGTGCCTTGTCTAAAACAGCTGATCAAAAACCACCATTTTTCCTTCCCATTTTATGAACTTGCATTTAGCACAATCGAGACTTAAGTCTTGTTAGTTTAGGTTTGCTTTCGAAAAGTACTGTTTCTGTGACAGTAATAATGATGAATTAATTAAAAAAGCAGGAACCCTCAAGTTAGATGACATATGGCAACAAACACCTTTAAAACAACAGTAACAACCTGGTAACGTAGACAACCAACATCTGTGATAACAGAAGGATTTCAGAAAATTCACAGCCCAAGCTCAGCTCTAACAGCTGAGAGAATGAAAAATACAGCATATTTCACTGAAAGACTTCCTTCCCACCCCAACTCAAGTCAGATGGAGGGCCTATGTAGAGAACAGGTTCAGCTAGAAAGCGTAAATTTGAATGTTTTCACATTTTTCTTCATGTCATTCATCTAAAGAAAAATGGTGCTAGGTTTCATTAAATAGTTGGCATAATGCTGACTGAGCCAAAGACATTTGTAAATGGACTTAACACAGTCAAAGCTCTAGTTTAGATGCTCTTTTATGCTGATTAAAACCTGGCATGTTCCTCTAAGTCCTGACTTGCACTATCACAGCTCTCAATATTTTTTTTTTTTTTAAAATTGGGCTCCAGTCTGTAGATTTTATTGGTAAAGAATGACAGAAACCAGACTGAAACATAAATAAGACTTAACAAAAGGACTTGAAGGGGTAGGGGTGGAGCACATTTTGAAAGTACATGCTGAGAATGAGACTGTTAACAAACAGGGAGACCTGTTTCCTGGAACAGTTCAAGTTTTCCTCAGTTTTGACTTTGCTTAAAGGCTGAAAAAAAGGATGTGTGCATTTCCTGTAGACTTCTGAACAACGCTCACTGTTTGATACTTTTGAAAATTATTTAAAATGCAGAAAACAAGTCTGAATGGGCCAAGAAAAAAAAGTCTGACATTGAACTTGAAATTTTGTCTTAGGTTCACTCTCCTACAGATACAAAAATTAAGTAAATGTCATTTATGGGTTTAAACAATTTAAGTAATTTAAAATTAGTTCTGAAGACAACAATAAATGTTAAATAATAAAGAATTAAGAAGGTATTTCAGCAACAACACTCAAAAAATGGCAAAGCACAGAGAACACGGGAGTACCTTCCACTATCAAGAAATCCATTTGCAACATGTGGCATCAAATGCAACTTCTAAAACACAGCAGCAGAAAGCCAGGCACTTGCTACAGGCACACCACATGCAGCCTTACTCTGCCATGGAATTAAGGCCAGAAGCAGACAAAAATTTACAGTTATTCCTATTACATTAACTCAACTACAACAAAACTAGAACAGAGATCACGACAGATGCCACAGTATAAATGGGCGTTGTGGATGAGACAGTTTAATCACTGACCTAAAAGGCAAAGACTGCATCTAATTCAGCATACAAAAGCCAGCCAGTTACTCATAGTTGCTTGCTCCTCCCACTACTGCCCCATTAATTTTCCTCTTATCTTTGTAAAACATACATTAACATCAGACTGGACCTTAATAATAAAGAGTCACAGCCTCAAACAATAGTTCACTGAACTCTCCATAAATTCATCTTTAACAGATGTGGATAGATATGTTCTTATCCACATATTACTTCATATAGATGTTCTTATCCAAACACTACTTCAACTAATGATGCAAAAATAAATTTTCTATTCACAAAAGTTAGTATTTTTAAATTAATACTTATAGTCCTATTTAAGATTACATGGCAAGTACATACATGTCACATTCAGCATCAAGGGATACCGTAACTACCAATTGAAAAATCAACATACTTTAAGCATGTTAATCCTATTATCTTAAGCATCATTACCTCAATAATGATTTTATGATATCTCATTATTTCGACTAATATAGTAGCTCCTGGAATGTGTAAACTGCATTTATCAGATGGGGATCTTCTATCTTAACTGTACCATGTTTAAAACTGGTAAAACTGTAGCAGTGTAAAAACTTTCTAATCAGGGCAGAACTTTCTTCACTTGAGATTCCATAGAATACCGGACAGATAAGAACAAGAGTATGAAAATGAAACATTTCTCAGGTATTACCTTCATTCTCATCAGTACAGCCAAGAAATAATTGGTAAGTTAGCATTCAAATTTCTGCTCAGCAAGAAATACAGCATTATCCTGTGCTGGAATATTTAATATTGCCATCAAAATAAAGTCTTACATGAATTCTCATGGTACAGACATAGCCCCAGTTTACTGAACATTTCCACACTCTCCTCCTCTGTAAAAAGAGACAACAAGAACCTATGGTCTATACTTCAAGGCCAAAAGAGCCATATGGCATGAAAACTAAATTGCTGGCATGCCAGAAAAACCAGCAAAAATCATGATTGAGCTGCAGAGTCTGAGCTTAGCAACCAGAGAGAAACTCCTGTGTGGTCCATTGCTATACCCTCCCTGCACGTGAATTTTCACACGACACACATTTTATAGCGTGTTCTGTCTTTCAAGAGCACCACAAAACATGCCAAATGAACCATCATAATTAATTTTATTACCATTAACTTCTTCTTTTTCACTGTGTGTATTTAATAGAGGAAAAAATGGTATAGAATGACTGGTCACAAAAACCTCCCATAGACACAACACAAATCTGTTGCCCTTATGACTACATAATTTCTTTATTTTTTTAACCACTTAAAGTAACAGCTTGGGAAAGGATACAGTATTCTATGTAACTGGCTCTTTCCTTGGGTAATTTTTGCTAATCTCCTTTGCAGAGAGCAAGGAACCAAGACTTGGCAATACAAGAGAACTTTATCAGATTTTATTTTCAGGAAGTTTCTGATACATGTCTATTCTTTTCAGTGTCAAAGTGTACCTTGAATGCAAGATGCCTTCACTCTTGACCTCATTACAGAGGTTTTATATCTGTCCTTAGGATTTCCCTGCAAGAGACTTGGACAGTAAGATCTTTATGAGCCCACCGCCCATCCTTACTGACTCAGCACAGCTTGGTTATCAGGAGAAATCAGCTAGCTGCCTAGTTATGTTTTCAATCCTAAAACATTGTTCAAGCAAGAAGCAGTCCCTACAAAGGTAAAAACAGCCCAATTCACGACAAAATATGAGATGTCAATCTAACACAAAGTTGAGAAAATTAAATGTCAAGTGCAATACAATGCAGAGCTGACAACAACATAGGATACAATGAAAGGAATCAGAAAGGACTGCACAAGACAAGAAATTTCTAAATATACATGATGAATAAAAGGCTGTGTGGAAAACTAAGTCTGCTCACTGCTAAGGAGTTATAGGACAAAAAAGTGAGAGACAGAGTCTGAAAAACATTTAATTTCCTGAGGTCAGTCTCCTGTGATAATAAAGTTATCACTTCAAAGTTACACCCACAGGTAATCAACATATGTAGTCCTAACAAAGTTTCAATTCTGAAAAAGCTTATAAATCCCAAATTATAACAGATGTTCCAGAGATCCCTCAAAATAAACTGTACCAGAAATGTCTAAACCATAGGCCCCTGCTGAACTATAACAGAACATCTGGAATTCATGCAACATTCCCTTAACATTTTAAAATATTCATGGAACTGGTAAAAACACCTAAAATGTATTTTCATTATTTTAATTTCAGGACTTTCCTAGTAGTAAACTCAACTGCATCATCAAAGCCTCATTGTTGACCTGCCTATAAATGAGACAGAACTAAGAACAAAAGTATGAGACTGAGTTCTGTTAAAAATACACTAAAATTAAACATATCTTCTCCTTTCAATCCAGAAACAACCCATCAACTAAAAGACTGGCAGTAGATCAGAATATCTGGTTGCAAGCCCAAGACAGTCTAAAGCATGACAAAAGTGTCACAGAGACTGCTACTGCTTTTACAAAAATCCTGCAATATCAGAGCTCTAAATATCCCATGTGCAGCCAGAGAACAAAACAGACCATAGAACATCCTTGGCTTTAGGTTGAGAAAAACCCATAAATACTTTTGAAGTTTACTAAGGCATAAAGATCAAAATTGGAAGGAGCTAGGAAGCTTCTCCTCTCCCTCACAGCTCCTCCAAACTATTTATTACTTCAAGAACTGTTTTGCATCCCACTTGAAACCGATGCCCACAAACATCAAACCTTCTACTTCCCACAGCTGCTGAGGCTCCTGCAAGCTTACCCTCACAAGCTTCGTCTCATGGTGAAAGTCCAACAGTGAAGGAAAACAAGATCCTGTGTCCTTTCTCTCTGCTTCCCTTCTGTTCTTCACAAAGGGCAGAGCACTCAGCTCGGATACCATGACAGATACTCAACCTAGGTTAAACTGCCATCCCATTTGAAGCATTCAGACCATTTCCATTTCTCCATGCATCCTCCTACAGCTTGGATAAAAAGCAGTACTGTGTTCCAGGACCCAGATATTTCAATGACTACCTCATCAAATGAAAAAAAGATTTACCCATGCCCTCTCCATTAATGGCAAATTCACAAAAATCCATGTTCAAGGATGGAACATGCCTTTAGGAACGTAAAACATGATCACATGTAGTGTGATGTGGCCTCAGGGCCAGAAAGAAAGTGTAAACTAATACTAAAAATTGAGAGCTATTAACTGTAGTAAACAAGAGTGACCAAATATGTCAGGAGATGAGTCAGGAGTTTTAAAGAAATACTAAAAAAAAACTAACAACTGATAATTGTAGAAAACTAAAGGCAGGACATTAGAATCAGTGTACCCTTTTCACTGGGAAAAAAGCACATTTATTACCCTTCTGTCAGTGCTGCAAACAGACTAGGCAGATCATTCTCTATACCAAGCATCATTCATTTAATCTGAATTTTAAGTGCAGCACTTAAATCTAATAAACTAATCATTGTTTTTTGCATTATTTAAATGAAGTTGATAACCCAACTCTCTATAACGTGGAGCTTTTGCTTTGAATCAAGAGTCAAAACATTATGCTGAAAAGAAAACTCTGTCTCTGCCAGTTTTTTGGCAGAGAAACAACTCACACAAACGTGGGAAAAAGTGTTTTCTCTCCCCTTCCCACTAACTTGGTTAACATGGCTCTTCACATGAGTCAAAGCAATCTCCCTCTACAACCACACAAGGTAAAAGCAGTTTTGGGAGCAAGCCTGAATTTTAAAACGTGACACATGTTCTGACCTAGGGCTATCTTTGCTACGAGCAAGTCCACTGGTACTTGAGAAGTGAAAATCCCCTTTAAAACAGACATTCTCACTAAAGTACAATTGGGTCATCATGCCTTTTTATTGTCTTGCATTTTGCTGTTCTTCTCCACCACAAATAATCTCATCCTAAAACAGCTCCTGCAAAGCGCTGAAAAATACCTAACAATAATATAATGTACAATTTCAAGGACTCATTCAATTCCCATTATTTCAATATAAATAGAAGCTATTTACCAATATTATCAGTGCCTGCAAGTACTTAAGTAAGACACTACTATGAGTTGCCTGTACACCTCTCTTCCAGTGGAACACAGATCTTTATGTGGAAGCCAGGAGACTGCCCAGACAGTCTTTGTGAACAGAGCTGTCACATAGAGAAAAACTATACTGAAAGCACAATTTTTCATGGGGATATAAATCACACAGCTTGCTTTGCAATTCTCAGCAGATTTCAAATGCTCTTGCTGAGATACCCAACTTCAGGACGAAGTCTTCACCTTTCAAGTCCCAAAGGAGTTATAGAAAAAAATGGACAAAGCACAGCTTCATGTTCGAGAAGGTGGCTTCTCTAATTGCAAATTCAAGCAAAATGAAACAAAGACATACACCTTGCTCTTCTGAAATCCAAACCTGCAACACTGCACTTCCTCACTCATATTCCTCACTTACATGAACACGTCCATGAAAATCAACAGCACTGAACTCTCACATGCTAACTGGTTGCAGAATTAAGAACAAAAAACCTCCCTTTTTTCAGCACAGCATGAGGGACTCCATCCAACTTCCCTTTGAAGTTGATCGAGAGTACTCCCACTAACTTTCCAAGGGCTGAGTCTGACTGCCACTAGAGTAAATATTTATTCCTGAATACATACTGTTTCCTCACTTGTTAACCCCAATGTGAAAAATCACTCAAAAAATGAAAATTGAATTGTCTAAAGTTTGTACATAAAACATATGAAGAGCGAGATGCCAGTCACAGTAAGGTTTTTACCTTACATTTTTTCCTAATTATTAGGCCAACAGGAGGCCTAATCATCTTCCTTATTCTTGACGAAAAGACACAACAACAATATGAAAAAAATATAGCTTTGCAGTCATCCACTACTGGCTCCCAGAAAAGACAAAAGGATCATAAGGCTCTATGAAAAACATGAGAGTAACAATTGAATGACAAAAAAGTAGTGTAAATGCAAAAGGATGTTAAACAAAGAGACTAACTGAACCAGGAAGTTTTAGTGAATAGCCTACACTTCTATATGCTGCATATCCAGATAATTTTATTTTCTTCACCTACAGGTTCCTGAAGCCCTGATTAGAAAGTCTGCTACACATACACAAAATCATGTTCAGAAAAAGTCTTCAAGAAGCTTTGCAGTCCTGAAGCCACTTTGTACCAGAAAGAAATCAACAAAACTATAAATTGAAGGTATGAGAAACCCAATTAAGATGCCTGGAATTACATCTTCTAAATGGAAAGGGTAAAATACCTCACTCGTTTTTCAGACGTCCCTTTCATGTATGTAAACTTTTGGGAACAGTGCAAAGAAAGAGGAAAGAAAAATTTTAACGGAATCAGGGAGAGGGTAAAGAAACAATCCTGGGAAAAGGGTTTTAGCAGGTACTGCTGCCTTACCAGTGACTTCAAATTTCAATTCCCTTCTGAAACAACAAACACATCCCATGGAGCTACAATAAAAGCAAACATTACAAATAAGACCACAGAGGTGTGCACTATTTATATACACAAATCCAATGGCTGGACACAACAGGACAACATCTTCAAGAGAAATGCACAGTAACACAGTAACCACAAAAAGAAAGTGCAGATGGTACAGTAACAGAAGTGACTATTTGTCTCTGGACACTTCTAGTTTCACTGCTGTTCAGCAGGCTTATACTTTTCACAAAGGGAGAGACAAAGAAAGCAATAATTTTTTTTTTCTTCGAATCTTGGCTTCCCAAATTAAATTGATTTTTATTGTTTGGCTGTTTCACAAATCTGAAAGTTGCTCCTCATTGTGGCAGCCAGGAGATTTTGATTGCTAAGTTTATGTATAGATCTTTCTGGTACTATGTAAAAGGAAGTTAACTCACATCCAGATGTTCAGATAAGTATACAAGTACATAAACGCCACTGGAGCTATGGCATTAACACTGAAATATTTATTCTTGTAAATTTGAAAGCAAAAGGAATTGCTGTTTTGATGATCAGTTGATCCGTTTACATTTTTTTCTGTTTGGTGTAACATAGTTGAATGGCTAAACACAAAAGCATATGATCCTTTACTAGAAGGTGGTTATACACCTAACACATTTGTTCCCTAGCACTCCAATGAAAAAAACCAGCTGAACAATCCCTAGCTGTACCCACATAATACACTACATACATGTACCTTTTGCTTTTACATCTTCTCACTTCCTTAATGTTCATACACATTATTTATTCTTCACTTCCTTCAAAAAGCTGAGTACTATGTTGAGTGTTCAAAGCAAAGAGGATGTTTAAAAAAATTCTACCAAGACAAAATGAATATCACACAAAGAGCCACAAATAGATCCTGAATGCACCTCTGCAAGTTGTATTATTCACTGAATTCAACAACCCCTGGCCAAATGATCCCTACTGACAACAATATCCTGCCAGCTTGCATTAAATGCAGACCAGGAAAAGCATGTTGCTCTCAAACACAGGCTCCTTCTCTCCCTAGGTCAAAGAATGAAGGAATAAACCATTACTACAGGTTGTCAGCAATTTGATTGAAAAGACAGAAAGACAAACAACTGTATCAGCAAGTGATTTGGAATAGGTTCTCTGCCTTGCCAGCACCCTCTGCGTTCTGCTAACTCAGCTGCATCGACTGCAGCCCCAGGAACACGTGATAGAGTTACTTACTGCTACCAAGAAGTGTACGTGTACTAAACGTAACAAACTGGGTTACCAGAACAGCTACGCTGCACACCCAGGTGGTACAAATTCCCTTCCTCTTCCTTTGTAGAGTGCTGTCTGGTATCCTGACACTACTGAAGGGAAATAACACACAGTACAGCCTACTGCTGCAGCACTTAATGTGCTAACACAGCTACAGCTCACCAGTGAGGGGCCAAGGGCTCCTGGTTGGAGTCATCAGCAGTGACACTAAACACCACATCCCTGTGACCCATGGCAAAGCAGGAGTGTGGGCAGATTCTCAATTTTCAGCAATAGTTTTTCAGGCCCATCTAGGATCAGCTCCCAAACACCGGATGATGGGGAACAGGGTTGCGGATGCGAGGAAAGTTTCCAAATGCCTCGTGCTATCAGTCCCGTTCGGAAAACCCAGAAAAATACTAAGTTGTGAGCTACAAAGAGCTCGTGAACTAGTACATTTTAGAATACGTACAGAAAATGAAATTGTTTCCCTTTTGCACAGAGCTCTGCAACAGCTTGAGTACACAATGGCACTATGATAACACTACCTGAAACTGCCCAACTTCAGAGAACGCGCTGAAGCAACACTAAGCTGCCTCTTTGACCACGTCTCTTTCACCAAAGACATTTCAACGGAAGGAGCAGAAAAGGATTTGAGACACAGCCAACAGCGAACCACTGTGCGAACATTACCGCAATCCGGAGGTCTCTCTCAGAGCAAAGTGTTGCCTTTTCCTGTGCGCCTGCTACCCTCCAACACAACTTTTGCCATTTAAAGCCCCGTCGAGCTGCACAGTGCGGGCAGGCTCCTGCGGCCGCGGTAGGACAGCAGAACACCGGGTTCGGGTGGCGCGGAGTTCCACGGCGTAGGGAGGGCCGCGCCACCTCCGCCCCGCCGCCCGGCAGGGAGGGCGCGCCGCGGCCGCCGCCCGCTCCGCTCC
>VXBT01009752.1:180770-224143 GCA_013400235.1 Oriolus oriolus | reverse complement strand
CACGGCGGGGCCCGGTCGTCAGGCACCCTGTTCTGACCCGGGGGGTTCCGCCGTGGCGGGGTTGGAGGCGTCCCCACGCACAGGCCAGGAAACGGGTGCGCTCGGATGAACCGAGGGGATCCCTGCCGGCTGCAGTGCGGAGCTGAGCCCCGCGGAAACGTACGGGACGCCTCTCCGCCACGGGGGTTGAAGCACACAGGCGGCGGCTCGGCCCAGAGGGGCCCGGAATGACCAGACCGGGTCATCGAGGCCCTGGCCAGAAATCAGGATGAAAGCCTCGGCTTGGGGCATCCCAAAGATCCGGACACCCATGCACCCCTCTGCCTGAACCCCTCCAATCAGCCAAAGGAAGCCATAAATAACTGGATTTCAGAAACAAAAAGTTGATGGAACAGCGATGAAAATGGTACAACAGTGATTCTAAAAAACCCAGCCTCGCTACCCCAACAGAAGCCTGCCAGCCCTCTTGTCACTGCCCTCCCTCCATTGTGTATTTTATATCTGTTTGTGGTAGATCTGAGAACAAATTCCTGGAATGGCACAAGGCTTGCCATATTTCAGCTGTGCTTGGGACACATGTTCATCTTGCCATGGGTGCAGCACAGCTACAACTCCACCAAATTTGCGAGTTCATAGCAGCTACCAAGCACAGCTGAATGGGGAGGCCTTGATCTCTTCAGAGTATTGTCTGCAAAAATCAGCTTCATTACCCGGTGTCCAACAAGCCAATAATTACACACTCAAGAGAGACACTGATTACTTATTTCAGAGTTGTGCAAGCCTGGGTGCTCAGTGGTATTCCACAAATCAAGCACACCAAATATCAAAACTTCTTACTATTTATACATTTTAGTAAACAAAGGCATTAGTGTCAAATGGCTACAAGTTACATAGTTCTCTTATTAATTAGTATTTTATCTTCTATTGGTTAATGATTCTCTCATTTCCCATGCTAATCAGTCTGCATGCTCAGTCTTCTTTTGAGTTGGTGGATTTCTTGGGTCGGTGGTCCTTGAGTCTGTGGTTGTGATCTCCCTCTGCTGGAATTACCTTTTATTGAGTTGGAACTGATTTCAGCACAATTTCTGAGTTGGGTTTATTGGTTTCTTCCCTATCTCGGCAGTTTTGCCAAATGTCCTTGTGTCCCATAAATTCTACATTCTTTGTGTTCACTATCAGTGGTACATCCTTCTCCCCAAGCTTTGTTAACCTCCCCCTAGGTCTGAGATCACTGAAGCAGGTCAAGCCCTAAACTTTAACAAGGCAATTCTACCAACAAGCAATTTGTTTTTCTAACACATGGACATCACTCAGAGCTTGCTTGTTAGCTGCTATCTGTTTCAAGGATTACATCCCCCTTCTTCTTGATCAGTCTTGAAAGTATACAAAGATCAAACATCAAAGAGCATCCTTTCTTAAGAAAATTTTTACATATTCCACATTTTGTAACAACAGTAGGAGTAAAGGGCAATGCTTTCCTTACAGAAAACACACTATGCAAAAATGGATTTACAAGCATTTACTCATGGGCTTCATTCTAAGAACAGATACCTGTAAACTCTATAGAAGGGTTTAGCGGTAGAAGTGTACTGGTAAGCAGCTGGTAAGATTGCCACTGCTCTGTAAGTTGAGGTGTAAAAAAAAAGCCCTGAATTGTACTTTTTAAACACAGTTATTGTTGCAGAGGTTGGAGTAGTTTTGATTTATTCGTGCTCTCTAAAAAAATTACTTCTGTCAAATGAACTCTACTAGCCTGATGAAGAAAAGAAACAAATACCAATGCTCTGACCTTGTGAATGCTTACATTTCCTTATAATTTCTGTAGTGCATAGAGCAGCATTTCTAAAACCCGACACCAAACTTCCCTCAGCTTCTACGATGCTAAGCAAGCCAGGACACTGAGCATGAATAGTGCAGGTGTCCAGAAGGCTGTTACAGCCCTGACACAGCACTTGTAATAGGGAAGTTGCATGTCAGCTCATGGTGCAGAACTGTAATGGAAGCAGGCACAGAACAGCATGGAGCTAGTCAGGATTCTGAGTTACAACAAATGTTTTACTCCATCATAGTATTTTCTAAGCTATTTCTAACCTAACTCACAGTGTGTGATGGTCTGGTGTCCATATATACCTGCCTGTGTGTATTAGAGGTTTGCATAACAATGTATTTCCTCTCAAAATCCCAAAAAGTAGTTATGAAGTGATTTTAGGTCCCCTGTTGGTCACTTATCAAAGGAGACACTGATCCTTAATCTGATCTAAAGTCCTTACAGTAACTTATATATAATTTTATTAAAGTTTGTTCTATTTAGTGGATATTAAATTGCACAGAATCCTTTTAAATGCTAGCTCAGACCATTCACAGAGTATCCAAAATTGATTGTTTAAGTAAGATGTCTAGTGTGATTAAAGGTAAAAATCATCATATTGTAATAGTGAAAACACTATTGCGATGGCTGTTCTTTCCCATGTGAATTACTGTGTGGTAAAACATCCTGAAGATTCACTGGGACTAGGGTTTGGGACCAGGGTTTTTTCAATACATTTGATCATTAAGACCAGCAGAGATTCTTGCAGAGTCTGAAAGCTTTTGGATAAGGCCCAACATGCCAGAAGGTTTCTTATAAAGTTATTTTATTCTCATCGGGTAGAAAATAGAAAGCAAATATCCATCTCCCAGCACACACTTTACTCATCAAAGATTTCAGAGTGTACAGGACCTTGGACTGAGTTCAAGATCTATTCTGGGATCTTTATTAAGATCCACACAAGAAACTAGACAGAAACCTTCTACTGCAAATGCATTCAGGAAACTGCCTGGGCCTCTGTCAAAACTACTTAAGGGAATTGAATTTTTAAATTAACCTGAAGCAGAGCATGTAATGTTGTTAGTCCTGTGTAAACAGAGAGTATTTTCATACAGTATTAATTCTCAGAAGTGGAGAGGAAGATAAAAAAACCAAGCCTACCTGCAGTAACAATTTAGTGCTGCAATGCTTATGCACAAAACCACTTCTTGCCTGAATGAGTAATCCCACCTGTTTTAGTTAGGATTTGCATATTATAACCTGAATTAGATATGTCTAAATCAACTCAATGTGTATCCATAGAGCTAGAAGAAGATTTGATTTTTTTCTTTTAGCTCTTAGTAAGTTTCTATGATTTTTCAACCTGAGGTACAATTCCTAATATTTTAGATGACATCCTACCTCTACTGAAGTTAATAGCAATTTTCAAGTTTACCTTTTTTTTCAAATTTTCAAGTGTTATTTCAACTTCCCCTTTTGTACTTAAAAATTACTTTCCTGTACAAGACAAAGGACTTCAGTGAGGTCAATTTTCAATGAACTCGGGATTACTATAGTCTCTTTTTGTAACTATTTAATCAGTCATGGAACTAGTTTATGAGAAAAGAGATTCAAATTCTGCCTTATTCAAGCACTGCAGCAAATATCTTTCCTACAGAGATAAGACAATTACTTGTTTTAAAAGATAAATGATGTCTTATTTGGGGAAGGATTCAGCATCTTCACTATTTTCCTTTGAGCTAGAAGTATAATTTATCTTTGTAACATACCCTAGAAAAAGCCCCACTGATTTGAACAGTTTTGCAGCTGCCTTTAGTGACAATCATTCAACTTGCACCTTCACAGTACTGCAAACTTTAAACTTCAATGAATTTGCACTTAAAAATGTTTAGGCAAGATTAAAATGAATACTTTTCCTGGAGGCTTTTTCACATTTGATTTTTGTTTTGTCAGCCTTTCCAGCTCAGATCCCATTGCTATAAAGAGACTAAAACAAGTTACCACTTCTCAATTAACACACACAAAAAATTACATTTTAGGCAAAAAATAAAAGTGTGTATAGTGCATATATAGTTTATATTTTTAGCATACTTACAACTTTGAATTAATTACATGCTTTTTTATAATTGCCGTGCTGCTGCATTGCAATTACAGTCATACTAGGAGTTTATAGAAATTTCTAAGCTTCAGGGCACAAAACCCAGAAGTGCTCATGAACTCGTAAACCTGGTGATAAACCAGGTAAACCTGAATAACTAACACTGTTAGAAGCAATCACAGGAATCCTAAAGCAAGAGGAATGGAAATTGGATGTTAGACTTCTCAGTATCTTAAATGTACAAAATATGTGATTTATGCTAATATTAACTGATTCTATTTTTTGCTACACCTTTTGAGGCAGTGGTATTGTATTTTGCATATTTGCAGTCAGGAACTTGACACACGGGAAAAAATGACAAAAGCACCCATTAGGTGTCCAGTGTGAGGAACCTAAGCATTTTGTAGCACGTTTTCCAAATACAGTTTCTATTGATTTTAGCAACACTTCCACAGTGAACTGAGTGAGGTGCCAGAAAAATAACAAGGAAACACATGACAAGTATAAAAATTTAGTTAATGTAATTTGCAGAGCCTCTGTTAAACACTGTGTAGCACAAGCAGGACTTGACTCTGGTTAACTTAGATGCATTCAATTGTATTACATAAGAGACTCTTTTCTTGTAATGTTCTGACACATTTGTTACATGTTATGACACATTTGTTGTTATTTTAAAAAGTGTGCGTGTGTGTGTATGTGTTTATGCACACACATATCCATACATATGTGCCTCTGTGTGTGTTCATGTGCCAAGTGAAATAGGACAATACACACAATAGTTGATTTGGCTGCACAGCCCTGATTTAATTCAAAATTCAGTATGTTCAGCAAAAAATGTGATCATGTCATTAAATCTTTTTCCTGATGAACAATGGGGCCAAAGTAAAGTTGAATTTTGTATTTTGAATACGTGGATCAGTAATCTGGAAGTCTTTCTTTTCACATAATTCTTTCTTCTGTTGTTAAAAAGTAACACTGCTATTTTTGAGATATGGTATTGCAACTGATCTTTTTGAAAGGGCTGTAACCTTTCCCATCCTTACATAGGAAACTACCACTTCCCAGGGGCAGATCACTAGTAGATAATCACCACTTACCTACTCAGTGCCAGAAGTAATGAAACTGCCTGAAGCTTTTATCCATGTTTCTACAACAATTATACTGAAATTCAAGGTGGCTTGGGGAAAGGTCCAGATCCAACCTCAAATATTGGATCAGGCTTCCCTAGAAGTCCTCCAGATGAGTTGCCCCTTTCCATTTCCTCAGGATACATCGCCCAGTGGTGCAACCCTGGCTCTATAATGTAGGGGTCCATCACCTCGACCTCTGTTACTGTTGCCTTAATATGGGGCACCATCACCTTGAGGTGGCTCACAGTCACCTCAGCCTGGGACACCATTCTCTCAGCCTGGGTCACCCTCCAGTCCATATGGGCTGCCTGCACATCAACCAGGAATGCCATCATCCCAGCCTGGGGCACCACCAACACAATCTGGAGCACCATCAACTTGATATGGGGCACTGCTACCCCAACACAGAAAACCATCACCTCGGCGTGGAGCCTCATTGCCTTAATTTGGGGCACCATAACCTCAACCCATGATTCTGTCCCCTCACCCTGGAAACCCATGATCAAAATCTGGGGGCAATCACCACAACTAGGGGCGCTATTTCCTGAGCTTGGGGCCCCACTGCGTCAATTTGGAGACCATGATTTAAATTAAGAGCACTATCACCTCAGGACCCCATTGCTTCCACCCAGCACACCACTATCTCAACGCAGAACCCCATTGCCTCATCTTGAGGCACAAGCACCTGAGCATACAGCTCCATCACCTCAGCCTGGAGCAACACTATGACAGACTCAGACACTGTTACCTCAACCTGGAGCCCCATCACTTCAGCCTGGAGCAACATTGCTGCAACCTGGGGACCATCACCCTAACTTGGGGCAAAATCACCTTGGCTTGGAGCCCCATGGCTTTAGTAAGAGTCCCAGCTCTCTGCCCCATTCCCACAGAGCAAAGAAGGGCAGGAGGGGGCTGATGTCTGTATCAGAAATAGTTGGCCAGCAGGACCAGGAAAGTGATTCTTCCCCTGTAGCTGGCACTGGTAAGGCCACTACCCAAGAACTATGTCCATTTCTGGACCTCTCAGTTCAGTTAGGACATTGAGGCACTGCAGCAAGTTCAGAGAAGGGAAATGAAGCTGGTGAAGAGTCTGGAGCACAAGTCAAGAGAAACAGCTGAGGGAGCTAGGGTTGTTTAGCCTGGAAAAGAGGAGGCTCAGGAGAGACCTTATTGCTCTCTACAAATACCTGAAAGGAGCTTGTAGCCAGGTGAGGATCAGCCTCTTGTCCCAGGAAACCAGTGACAGGATTAAAGGACACAGTCTTAAGCTGCACTGGAGGAGGTTTAGGTCGGACATTAGGAGGAATTTCTTCACAGAAAGGGTGATCAGACATTGGAACAGGCTGCCCAGGAAGCTGGTGGAGTCACGGTCCCTGGGGGTCTTTGAGGAAAGACTGGACGTGGCACTTCGTCTCTAGTTGACACGGTGGTGTTCGGTGAGAGGCTGGAGTCGATGATTTCAGAGGTCTATTCCAACCTCGATGTTTCTGTCATTCTGTGGAGAGCCCGTGGCTGACAGGCACCTCCCAGCGGGAGGTCCCGGCGCCCGGCTCCCTTTCCGGCCCTTCTGAGGCGCCGCCTCTCCCCGCCCGGCGGCGCGCGCGGCCGGCCGGGGCTGCGCAGGAGCGGGGCGGCAGCGAGGGAGCGGCCTCGTCGCTGCGCAGCTCCCGCCTCCCCTGGTCTCTCGTCTCCCTCTCTCCTCCCGTGCCTGTGAGTATCCGCCTGGCTGCCTGCGCAGTTGCCACAACAAAGCCGGGAGAAGGGGGGGCCAAGAGGGACACGGCGGCGGCCTCTGCTGCATCCTCCGGGGGGCTGCCGGCCGGGTGGTGGGGCCTGCGGTGCCTCCTCGCCGCGGAAGGCACCCGGGGGGCGGTTGGGGGCGGTTGGGAACGACGGGCATGTTCCTCCCCCGTCTGCGGCAATATTTTCCCGAAGCAAGGTGGGAGACATGTTTTGTTCCTGTGTACATGTGCGGGTTTTTTTTAACCATTATATAATTTTAAAAATTATTTTGTTTTAATTAGCTGTCTTCCTACTCGCGCCCCTGCCTGAGCGACGCGCACGTAGGTGTCCCCCGAGCGCGTCGTGCGCGCTGCCTTTGCAAGGCTGGGGCTGGCGTTGAGCTGTCAGAGTTTGGTCATGCCGCCCTGAGACGTGTGTTACGTCCCACATCAGTGCCCTGCCTGCCCGCTTTGCTCCTCGGGTAGATGGGAAGAGAGGTGGGAGATTCCGTTCTGAGGCACCGGCCCTCGTTGTCGCTGTAGTGGTCGGCTTTGGGAGCGAGTTACAGTGTCGTGTGTGCTATCCTTAAAGTTACCGGACTTTGAGAGACACGTTGCAGTGATGCTCAAATAGAGTTCAGAGGGGTGTTTTGGGTGGGCTTAATTATTGGGAATTAAGTCAACGGGAATGATTATTGCAAACAGCTTGCCTCGAGCGTGTTAATCATCGCAAGAGTCACGTTTCCACGCTTTCCTCAGGACAGTCTTGTAACTCCCCCTGCCCAGCGCAGGGCTGTGTTCTGCAGTGATGGTTCCCAAGGTGAGGCTGTGGTTTGGAAAAATAACCGGCCACCATGTCTCTTGGTCCCTGTGGATTAGGGGGGAAATCACAAATGAGGTAGCTCTGAAACCTGGGCCCCTGCAGCAGAGCAGAGTACTGAATTCATTTGAAAGAGACCCAGTGAGATGGTACAACAAAATCCACTATATGTTGTGTTTGTCAAACATGTGTTTTCTTCTGGAGTTTTCACAGCACATTATGGAAATTGACGTTTTAAAATGTAGTTCAGCATGGTTTGTGGCACAACTTAATTTAAAGTCATATAACCTTTATGCCTGGCTGAAGTTTTTCCTTTCCAAACACAGTTTTTCGAAAACTCGTTTAATTATAGTATGCAAATACTTGCACTTACATATTCTTACTATGTAACAGAAATTTTTAAAAAATCTAGTGTTTGTATTTGGGTGCATATATATATATTTTAAGTGGTGTGGTTATAATTTCTATGCAACATTCATAAACACACCAGGACGACAATGTGGGATGGAATTAATGTAACAGAAATAGCAATGCTAAATTTCTTTTGTATCCCTGCTTTTGTCTGTAGTGAGGTGCTCAATATAGTGCATAGAATGCATTGTACACATTTCTGCTTCTTTGAAAAAATAGTTAATCTCTCTTTTTTGGATGGAAAGTGATTGCTGGAATTGTCAGTGGAGAGAGAATAAAGTTCCACAAAGTTAAATTCTTCAGAGGAGTTATTTGAAGACTAAAATGAAGTTGTCATTGCGAGAAAATAAGTAAGCTTAAGAATGGGTTTGTGATATAATTGGCATTTCAACATATAGTTGTCAGAGCTTTGGACTCTGCTTTTGGAATGCTTCAAGCTCTTCCAACACTTCTTCCTGGTTTGTTTGTTTGTTTTTTTCATATGCACTACATATGTAGTGCATATGTTGTTCTTTTGATTTTTCTCAACCTTGATAATACTTGTAATGGGTTGGAATAGAAACCAGAGAAAAGGACAAATAATTTAGGGATATTCTATTCCTTTTCTTGGAACTTAAAGCTTCTATGACCCACTTGGATTTATTGGTTTGGTTTTGTGCTTGCCCGTGTTTAGAAGGGCATTCAGAGGGCCCTGTGTTCCTTCGTAGGACTTGCATGGGCTCAGAGGGCTGTTAGGAATGCTGAACATGTTGAGGCTTTGAGTGCAATTGACCAATCCCTTGAAAGGCTCAACCCAGGAACACATAAAAGTGTGAATTTTGTAGGATGGGTGGCTTATGGTCATCTGTGGCATAGATGACAGGATCATCTAAAAGCTTTTTAAAGTCTGCCCTTTTGGATGACATCATATTACACCCGAAGCTTAGATGTAAGAATCTGAAAGTGAGCTGGATCCTAGGTGAGCCTAGGTACTCCCTAAATTCATGGGAGATAAACAGACTCTTACCTGACTGTTTCCACCAGAGCTGTTTCTTAAAGCTGTTTCATTCTTTGCTTCCTGATGTTATGTTTGACCAAGACTGGTGATAGTAAAGGTCTAAAACATGATCCATGTTCCTTGGCTGAGTTATTTTCCATCCAGCAGTTTCATCTGATGTTTAAGTCACAATTCAGTGATGAGTGTTTGTCATTATTGAAGTGTTTCATTGTAATAATAAACACTGGAGCTCCAAGAAACCCATATTATGTTGAATTTAATAGAGTCCTCTGTTTCAACATCTTCCCTGCTTTTCCATACTTGATATTTTCTCATCTGAAGAAAGGAACAAGTCACAAAAATATAATGCAAGAGATTTTTTCAAGAGGCTTTTACCTCATTTGCCCCTTACACACATTCTGAGGAAACAGAAATATATTTAGACTCTTCCTAAGTGATATTTTTTGAAGCTGCTCTTTGTATACTGATTTAGTGACTGAATTTCTATGCTTTCTCCTGCTCATCTGTACCAGGCAGTACTTGTTCCTCTTACATAGAAATATATTCACTGAAAATTAAGAATTGCATCTTATTTTCAGTGGTTCTGGAGAATGCAATTTTTACATCTGTAAAGCTGTATCTGTGTGTTTTAAACTGTGATAATAGGCACATCTTGTGATGGAGGGCCTTATGAAGGAAATTCTTCCAGAAACTCAGGTCTATTTGACGTGTGTTGAAGCGCATCTATGCAAACAGCTATAGGAAATGCTGATGGCACACCTATTTGTCTAGTCAGGTCACTAAGCTCACTAAACTTTTAACGTTAGGAGCATGAAAACACTTGCAGTTCAGTGGGCATTTCTGTTGTGAGAGACAGTTCATGTGTTGTGCCACTTGGTAGAGATGGCCTGATATTCAGAAATATGCTGTGATTTATCTGCTGCTGGACTCCATCAATAGTTTGTGAAGTGGTGTACTTGATTCCTTTATGGTCCTGCAATCTATTTCAGGACTGGCAAATGTAACTCCAGCCTTTATGTGGCAGATATGCTGAAGCTTTGTTTTAATAAGAGCAGTTGTTTTCCTTTTTCTTGCATGCGGTTTTGAACTGCTGGGCCGGACTCTCCCCCATGAGTTGTGGATAGCCTGGTTGACTACATGTTGCCCCAAAATTTAAATCTTCATATCAGACAGAAGTACTCTTCATAGATATATACTATTGTAGAAGGAATGGGAAAACAAAGCTGGGCCTTTACTTTGGTCTTCACCATTGATACCTGGCAGTAGAGTTTGTCTTTTTCTGGGCTTTTTGTACCTGTTCCATATTATCAAAAGACGTGACTATGGGTCACTTTTGGGAAAGATCAATGCCAGTGACCAGTTTTCCCCTAGCAGCTTGCTGCCTTTTAGACTTTGAGGTAGTTGGAGTTGGGACTCTTCCAGGTGGTGAGAAATTGTATGGCAGCAGCCCCATGAGACTTCAGTGTGGGTGGTGTCACTTATGCTTGTAGAAATGGAAGGCCTTCCAGAAGCTGCTGCTACTTTTATCAGCCAAGATATGATTCGTTGTCTTTATTTTTGACTGTAATTGCAAGCTTTTCTTCCTGGGTTTAGAGGGTTTGTGAGTCATTTTCTGGGGATTCTCAGCAATGAGTGAGTAGCCATGGTCCGTTTAGACAAACCTGATGGCCATCATCACTCCCATCATTTAACTTCAGTATTCTCTGACCCAACTTTTCTGCTCAAGAGGTCACAAGATGGCCTTTGCTGAAGAGCCTGAAGAACAAATATTTAATGTGCTTGTATGAGTGAAGTCCTGGAGCTACAGGTACACACCTCTCAGCATAATGTATTGCAGCTTTTCACAGTAGGGGAATGGCTTATTTTTGGCTCAAGAGGAAATGTTTTTTCTTTCCTCCTCCCCCTTTTTTTTTTTTTCCCCTGTTTCTGCCTGTTCTCTCCTCTCTGCCTTGTACATTAACTTGAAAGCCTTTGCCCAGCAGTTATCTGGGGCTCTTTGGTGGTCATGTGCTTTCATGTGCTCTAACCATTATGGAAATTGGAACAATCCTGTGTTCCAGGATTTTCTAGTGCCCATTGGCTGAACTGAATTCTTACTTGAAATAGCCAGGAGACTCAGGACTTTCTGTTGCAACTCTTTTAAAAAGACTCAAGAGTACTTTGAAGCATCTCCAGTGAGTGTACTTGTTTGAGACAGAGCTGCTGTTCTGAGGGCTAATCTGTCATAGGTTTGGGAGTTAATAAACTGTATCTTAGAGTATGCAGGGGAAAATCCTTCCATTGTGTCCAGCAGAGAGAACCAGGACTAAAAGCAAACCAAAACAAATAGTGGGGAAAAAGAAGCAGAGGAGTAAGTGCAGCAGTGGTGGTATATACTGACACCATAAATTTGAAGCAGTAAGTCTTCTCTCCTTCCTCTTCTCTGGCTAGGAGAGAGAAAAAATGAAAGCCAGCTGAGAATCAGTCAGACAAGTGGTTTCAGATGCACTAGAAACAATGGCAGTTCTGATCTGAGCTGGAATTAGGTCCTGTGAGATTTGTGTTTGTTTGTCTGTGAAGGACAAACATGCTTCCATGGTCTGTTCAGATTACTTAGTTCAGGCACAAGTCTGCTACTGTCTCATGAGCCAAAAACAAGAGGGTTGTCATTAATCAACAACAATAATTTATACGTAGGCTGTAATCCGAGCAGAGGGATTCACCTCCATGTACTTATGGCTGGTGTGATCAGCAGCTGCATGGTTACCTTAAATGGACAGAGCCAGATTTTTCTTGCAGATGTGCTGTGAGAGGATAGAAGCTAATAACAGTTGCAGGATGTGAGATGGAAAATTCTGATTAAAGGAAAAAAAAAACCAGTTAATTATAGAATCACAGAATGGTTATGTTGGAAGGGATGATAAAGTTATCTAGTTCCAACCCCCAGTAAGGGCTGTTAAGCATTCTAGCAGATGTCCGCATAGCACAAGTGTTCATCCTTGGAGTTTTTGAAAACTTGGTTGGACAAGGCCTTGAGCAAAAGTAGATCCAATTTTGAAGCTGACCCTGCTTTGAGCAGTGGACTGGACAATGTCTGGAGGATCCTTTCCTAAACCTGAATTTTTCTCTGATGCTAATTCCAGCTCCTGTCTACCTTGTGGTGTTTTGCAGAATAATTTGCCTGTGCCTCAGCAGGCCCTTCCCTCTTGGGTCCAGTGAGGAATGTATGGAGGAGCAGAGCTTGAATAGATTTACAGTGTTAGAGTTTATTCTGAGCTGAAGTTGAGGCCTTGTGTTCTGTAGATTGGTTCAAAATCAGTCATGGTTTGGATTGGGGAAATTAGTACCCAAGTTTTGAGAACTTGTGATATGCAGAACAGCTGTAGCAGGTATTGTGCTCTGAACTTGGAAAATCAGAATATCTCCTAAAGAGACTGGTTGTTTCATTCATTGGGGGTTTCCCTTAAGGGATGTGGTTTCCTAAGTGCTATATTTCTTCCTTTGCATGCTTTGTTGTTCTTAGTAGCAAATATGAAAGCTTTAATTAAAGAGGAGGTAAATAGCACTGAATATGTGTGGTTTGTCACACAGGTTTTAAGACTTGTGTTTTCTCATGTTTCCCTTCTTTTGAACTAACAAACCTTCAAAAGCAGAACTTTTCTCATCCTAACATTTTTTTTCTCTCTTCTGGATATTTTCAAATTAGTCTTTTTTGTTTGTTTGCTGGAGTTTTTTTAAGCTTCAGCTGAAAATGAGGAAGGGAGGGAGACAGAGCCAGGTGCAGTTCCTTCAGCATTTTCAACCTCTCCCAAGTTCACCATACAAAGAGGCAATTTGGCAGTCAGCAGGTTTAGGGGGGCAGGATCCCCAGAGGGGAAATAATGAGAATGTAGAATCAGAGGATTTTGGAGTGTCATAAAGAACATGTGCCATTGGTAGTATAAGTCATTTATTTAAAACACTTTCAACCTAAAACACTTTCAACCCTAAACCAGAAGGTGCCCTATTGGAGCTAAATACGATGTTATACTGCTTCTGATACTTTACATGTTTTTTAATACATCCTAAGATGGTGTCTGTTCTTTTTTGTTGCTGTAAACATACTATTGACTCATCGTGAGCGTACTATAGCTGTGCTGTATTATGGCCTTTGTGGTGACGCACAGGATGCACACAGTAACATCAGACATTTCTGATTCAGCCCCTAGCACGTGTAAAGGGCTTGTTTTCCCCTTCTATTAAATACCAGAATCTGATGATGTCGTGACAGCATTTAGGCCCTTCAGAGGATGCATAACATACAAACTCAGAGTGTGGTGTCCTGCATGCTAGGAATCTGTGTGTTACCAGATGGGAAAAAACCCCAGCTTTCCTTGGAGCATGGTACTCTGCATGCTAGGAATTTTTGTGTTACAAGACAAGGGAAAAAACCAGCTGTCCTCTATATATAAATCATCTTCTTCCTTGATTATGAAAGTAGAATGCTTAAAAGAAAAGAAAGTTGATCACTGCTTGTACCTGAACGTCTTGGATACATATGTTTCAGATGGTGTGCATTTTAAAAAGTAAAAGATTTAGTGGATAACTTCAAGGTTTAACCAAGTTTAAAACAACTCCAGTCTTTCACTGGATACTTAATGTACTTTGTAAGTGCTAGTTGCTGACATTCAAAAATGTTTTCAAAATATGTTCAAACAAAAATGTTTTCAATATGTTCAAACAGAAACCCACATCTAAATCTGTATCCTCATTACATGACTTTCTATGTACCATCCTACCTTGGTAGAAGATACTTTATATTGCAGTTGTGCCTAATGGCCTGCTGTTAGGCATTGCCTACAAAAATATTTCAGGTGGTGCTGTAGTTGGCAGATTTGCAGCTGGCAGGGGAAAAACACTCAATATGCTTAGTGTGATTAGGGTCTTGATTTGTTTTTTGACGTGGAGGAGGATGTCAAAATGCTGCTTGTTCTTTGGGTAGTGCAGCAGCAGGCAGTGGTTGCCCTGTGCAGGAGCTGAGTGGTCTTTGTTCTTGCAGTGTCCAGCTGGGGAGAATGTGGACGTGGTCTCGGTAGGTAGTCAGACGCTCAGTGTGTCAACCCCCTGACAAGAAAGTGTGGGTCCCTAAAGCCCTGACAGCCAGACTACATGTTCTCCTTGGCTGTTTGGCCGCTGCTTTCTGATCTTAAATGGGTCAAGCTTGAAGGGATTAAAAAGTGGTATGAACTAGTTCTTCCTAAACTAGGAAGAACTGCAGTGAGGAAGAGACAAAGACAAAAGGGTGTGCTTGGCTGGGGTAATGAGTGATTGTTACACTTGCAAGAAAAATGGGGTGAGAGCTAGAGAATTACGTGGGGAGAAGAAATATTGCAGTAAAAAAAAGATCTGGCAAATAATTAATGGCCAGCCTGCTCTTTGGAGTTGATCGTGCTTGTGTTAGAGTTTCATGGCAGAAAACCACAAAAAGCATGTGGTTTTTTGTAAATAAATATAGCGGTCACTAGAATTAGCAGTTAATGGTAAGTATTTGACTGTAATGACAGTTTTTTGGGGATTTCAGAGTATCACTTGTTGATTCTGTATTTTAAAAACTGGCAACATAGCAGAACTCTGTATTTCTCCCATAAGTAAAATTACGCTCTGTGTTGTATATAAATGGGTGCGAAATTGTACACAGAGCCAATTTATTGATTTAGGCATGGTTTATCAGCAAAATTGCTTCTTCTGTATTGCACTGTCTTGGCAAATTCCAGCTCTGTTGCAAACACTCTAGATGCAGAAGTGGAATAGAATCCAAAAATACCATCTCTTTGTTTATTTCCTCTTGTTTGTTTTTAATGGAAATGACAGAATTAATTAATCTGTAGTTCGTGAATGATTGTCAGTAAGAGACATGGCATGTCTGTTTCCCATTAAGATGAAGGCTAAAGTTGTAAGGGGCTTGTACTAGAGGAATGGAATATGCATTTGGCACTGGAATGACTGCTGGTCCTTGGGCAGGATCAGACTGTTTAATGATCTCTCCTGTACTGGTGGTTGCTGTCTGTGAAGCAGTTATGGCTCAGTCTTCATAGAAAACAGCACACTGGCAGGTGAGCTATTCCTGAATCATGTAGCTTGGGAAGATGTGTGCTCCTTGGCTGGCATTAATGGTGGAAGGGAATGTACAAGCTTCTTGCTGTCTTTTATCACCTTTTGCCACCTCTACGCTGCCCTTCTGTCTTGAGTTAAATCCCATCCTCACTTCAGAGACTGTGTTCAGAAAAGAGTCATCTGAGAAGTTGTGGTGTGACTACACATTATAGCTGATGAGATACTGTTAGTTCAGTCTCCTTTGCAGGCGTAGCATTACGTAAACTAAAAATACATGGATGTAATTACACTCAATAAAACTTTATATTTTAAGCTATACTAAAGTTTTCAGCTATATTAAGATGTACTAGTTTGTCTGTGTCCACCTGCAAACCTTTTTGCCTTAGCCCCTTATGCTCTTACGTGTACAACAGTGCTAAGAGTATTTCAAATCTGTGTTTGAGACAAGCGAAATACACCACATGCCTGCTTTTACCAATCAGTCATAATATTTCCAGCTACAAGCTGGAGAGATGCTAGTTCCTTAAGTAATAAAAGCCTCTCATCTTGGAGAAGAAAAGGTTTTAATTTTTACACTGTACTTGCTATATTAATTTTCTTCATAGAATTGGCTTTGTTCAAGTTATAGTTGTTAAATAAATAATTAATGATCTATAGTTTATAGGTTTTGTTCCCTTGTGGTTTAGATTACATGAGGTAGAAAATTAAATGTAAATAATATGTTACTCTTCTGATTGTTTTTTAATTTTCTATTGTGCATGTTTTTATATATTAAAGTGTATTATTCTTTTAGCAAGCTGCTCTAGGAAGACTTTCAGGAATTCACATGATAGTTGCACGTTGCAGGCTATGCAAGCTGCCTGAAGCCAGGTATCACAAGAAGTGACATGAAGGGTGAAATCAGTAGCCCAGCTGAAGTGCATCTGCACCAATGCACACAGTATGGGTAAAAGCCAGGAGGAGCCGGAAGCCATGGTGCTGCAGGAAAACCATGATGTTGTCGCTATCACGGAAACGTGGTGGGGTGATTGTCATGGCTGGAGTGCTGCAATGGATGGTTATAAGCTCCTCAGGAGGGATATGCAAGGAAGGAGGAGTGGTGGGGTGGCCCATTAGGGAGTATTTCGACTGTGTAGAGCTCAAGAATAGTGATGATAAGGCTGAGTGCCTGTGAGTGAGAACCAGGGACATGGCCAACAAGGCAGTCATCCTGATCTGTTACAAATCGCCTAGCCAGGATGAAGAGGCAGATGAAGTATTCTGTAAGCAGCAGGGTAATGTTGCACAATGGCTAGCACCTGTTCTTGCAGGAGACTTTAACTTGCTGGATGTCTGTGTTCCCAGAAGTATTTTACTCCTTTATATTGTTGCTCTTTGAAGAGCAAGGTGCTTTAGAGAGTTATCTTTGTGATCCTGAAAATTGATCTCTGCTTCTGTTGCTTAATAGTGTTTTCAGCTTTATATAACATCTAACCATATTAAGTCTCTTTTCAGTTCTTTGACTTTGTGATTCTTAAAACCATAGGAGGTTCCAGACTTTCTGGTTTTATGTTGTGATTTTAGGAGGATATTTTCAATTCCTCTTAACCAGTATTATTTGAGAAGTGGCAAAATATCTGAGTGACCTTTAAAAATTCTATATTTTGAAGTCATTTTTAGCTGGAAATTCCTTTTTTCCACCTTTGTTTGCCATGGCAACAAACTAGATGTGGTTTAAGGGAGACCATCCATCTTGTAAAATATTCTGGTTTTACAGCCTTGTATAGTTGCTTCCACTGTCTTCATGTTTGATTTCCTTGGGTCTAAAGAATGTTATATATTTATTGATTGTAGCTTTCAAAATTTATGTAAAATCTGTTGTAAAGAGTAGGAGAAAAGTGCTTCTGGCTACATGGGACTGGTAGTCTTTGATACTGGCTAATTTTGTTTGGTTGTGGAGTGTTTGGATTTTTTGTTTTAACTCTGTATATATATCACTAATGAGTGGAAACTTGTATCCTCCTGACACATGCATAAGATCGAACACCATAAAATTCTGCAAGAAGTATGACACAGTAGGAGCAGATTTGTAGAACGTAATGGTTAGTACTGAGGTCCTGATATCCACACTATTATTTATTTGGGCTAGCCATGATCTGGTCCCATGGACTGAATGGTGACTGCTGATTTAAATGCAATGGTTTTATGCCTGGATCACACTTTTTAAAGTCTAGGTTCATCTGAAAGAATTAAGTTTCCTTACTGTACTGTGGAGTGTGAGTTACAGAGGACTGTCATGAAAAGCAGGCTCCTTATCCAAACTAAAACATGAACACTGACACACCCTACATCAGTCACAATTTAACCTACAGAGCCACGGATCCTTCAGTGTAAATTGAAATTTCTTCTACTTTTAATTGCTGAAAGTCTGCAGTATGTATGGTTGTGTCAGCCAAGATAGTGACCAATGTATACAAACAAGGTTTTAAATACAAAATTTCAACTAATGATAGCTCATAAGTGGCTCTAGCTTAAAATGGCTCTAACTTGAAGGGAAAAAACTAAGACATTTTATTTTCTTGTTTGTAATAGTTAAGATTTTTTAGCCACTAACAGTGTTTGACAAGTTTGCTTAGAAGTAGTAGTTTTGAAATTGTAATCGGTTGACTTTAAAGTAAAGCTTTCTGGTCTAACATATAAGCTGTGTGCAATAAGATGTCACTACATTTTTTTACTGAGCTCACTATGGAATTGTCTCTATCAGCTTCACGTAATTAATTGCAGAATTATAAATTACTAGAGCTAAAAGAGTGAAGAGCAAAACTATTACACTAAAAGTATACTTGGACCTGTTTTTATGCAAATCTTTGGAAATGTTTTCTGCTGCTTGCAGGTGGCACTTCGTATTTCATTATGGACCGTTTTGAAGACATATCAGATGGTGAAGTGGATCATGCCTTCTTTGACAGTGACTTTGAGGAAGAGAAAAAGAAAGCTGAAGAAAATGGTGAATATATAGAGAAAGGAAGTACCAAGGCAGCTCTTGCAGACAGTGATTTGGTTTCTAATTCAAAGGATGAAGAGTGTTGTGAGGAAGAAAGTAAAGAAAAGCAGATAGATTTGCAAGAGGGTCAATGCCTAGAAAACAGCAAAGATCCTATTGAAGATGCTTCATTTTTGACAGTTTCTCCAGTTGCAGGGAATGCAGGTACATCTGGAGCAACACCTGCAGCAGATAGAGGAACACAGGAGAATGTTCCTGCTGGAATTCCTAAAATAGTTAAAGAAGGTGAAGAAGATTACTATACAGATGAAGAAGATAGTAGTGATGATGGCAAAAGACAGAAGATTAGACCAAAGTCAGCTAAGCAACCAAACAACATTAAAAAGGCTAGCAAAAAATATACTATCAGCTCCTCCTCTTCTTCTTCCTCCTCCTCCTCATCCTCCTCCTCATCCTCAAGCTCAGATACAGATTGTTCTGATACAGATTCTGATAGCTGTTTATCAGATTCATCTCATTCTTCCCCAAAGAGGAATACTTGTAGAAATGCTCTTCTGTCTCCAAAACAAAAATTCAAGTCAGCAATGAAATTAGCGGAAGGAAAACCAAAGCTGGGTGATGACCTGGAGGAGTCTGAAGACACAGTGACTGACGTAACACCTCTGTCAACTCCAGACATAAGTCCTATCCAGTCTTTTGAATTTGTAGCATCAAATGATAAGAAACTAAAAGTAAAGAGACAGGAAAATGTGAACCAAGAATTATATGGTAATTTTCAGAATTTAAGTGTAACACTACATGTGCAAAACCTATGGGGCTGGGAAATTCAATCTTATATCTGTATTTTTTTCATTAGATTCTGAGTTTGATCGCAGATACAGTCGAAAAGTCTTGCATGATGCCATGGACCTGAATCAGCTTCTGAAAGGTGATTTTTAAATTTTCTTTGTATTTTTACAAAATACAGCATCTGCATGTTGTTGAGAACAACTGTGTTCTTATAGAAGAGAGTGGGGTTTTAATATGCCATGAGAATTTTTAAAACTGGTCAGTGTTTAAGTGGTGTTGATCTAATTCTTTGAATTCTTCTCTATGTAATAGTACTGATTCTGCAGTAGAGAAAAGAAGCATGTGTTGGTTTGCATATAACTGGATATAAGGTACACACATGGAGTGAATCTAAAAAGGATTTGATATATTAACAAATTGAATAATAAAACTGCACATGCATTTTAATGTGTACTGGACTATGGCACAATTTAATATCTAAATTAAAACATCAGCCTTTCTGTCAAAAGGCTGGATTATCAACCTCCAAAACTGAAAGGCAGTCCAAAATTTCATTGCATGATAAATGGTATTCATATACTTAAACCTCTATTACCTTTTCAATAATTAAACAGAAGTATTTGAAATCCTTTTCTGAACTAGGTGTCTGCCTTCTAAAATACCATAGGTTGAGTAAAGGTATTTTTAAAAGAAAAATAGCAGATAATAGTTACTAAAACTTGAGTGGTTGCTTCTGGCTAATAGACTTTAAAAATCTTAATAATGAAGCCGAAGAAAATTTGGAGTCTTTTTCCCTGCGTTCATTGCAGACCTTCATTATATATGGGGTGAGAATGCCCTGGATGATCTCATGTGCATAGTGTAAGGTCTACACGGTGCTTTTGCATTTGTTTTCATGGCCTAGAGTTTTCAGTACCAAAATCTGGGGAATAAAAAAGGCTTGACTCGAGAAATCTACTGATCTCAGGTGAGGAAAGACTCTTGCAGTTTCAGTCTGGTACATTCCATGCTGTGTTTGGTGTGTTGAAGTAAGCCTGACATGACTAAAACTGCATGTATTGTGTTTCTTCACTTTGCACCTTGCCAGACTGAGCTTCTAGGGAATAAGGATTTAAAATGTATTGTATATGTGGTTTAACTTGCCTATAAGTAAAAAATTAGGATTTTATTTGTATGGAAATTCTTCTGATGTAAGAAAAGCAACACTAGCCGTCAGGAAAGGTAGAGCTGATTCTTGACAGTCTTTGTGCTTCAGCCGTTCTTTCATACTAGAAGAAATGCCAACCAGTTGTCGAAACATGATGTCAGAAGAGTTGTTGCTAGGTAATTGAAATTATGATGTCCTATGTCTTTATTTGTTCCCTGTTAGCAAGAAGCTATTTAATAACTGGTGATTACCAATGAATTAATCTCATCCCTAAAATAATGGTATTATAGCTCAGAGCAGGTATTCTCAGAGATGAATCTCTGTTGGGGAGAGGAACTTTCTTCTCAAAACTGAAAAACAATTCTAAATAACAATAATAAAGATAGAGTAATGAGAAGTAGAATTCATACAGTCTAGCAGCTAATGTTCCTGATTAATGTGTATATTACTCCCAAGTGCCTCTCTAAATTGGCAAGCACAACGCAGCTTAATTAGTTTGGGCATTTTGAAGTTTAAATGGGGCAGAATTATTAATGGTGAAAAGTAACTAGTCTGGGAAAATAGGAGCTAATCTTATTCTGAGTTGTGGTTTACAGATTTTTTTTGTACGCATTAGGGGAAAAAAAAAACCAAATAATTTTCCTCCACCCCCCAGTCTCCCTTTAGTGTTCATCAGAACTGCATAGGCATAAACATTGCTGCTCCTCCTAACACTGCAAGCCTAGTGTTTTCAAGCACTGAGTGCATGAAAAAATATTTAGATAATCATGATTTGGTTTTGAAGTATAATATTCTCCCAGTACTTTATACTGATGAAGCATTTTATTTAAGTTTTTTGTCAAATATGCTTGTAATATAGCTGGACCTAAGCATTTACAGCAGTTACACAAATTAATTTCCCGAGGTCCCCAGACAGTTGCAGAATTTCTGTGTGATCTGTGACTGTGTTGTTTCTATGGGGCACACAGTATGGAGCACACAGTTTCTATGGGGCACACAGTAATTAATTTTGTATGATTGCTTACGTTACCAGTGCATACATTTGGAAAGACTGGAATCTCTTGTATTAAAAAAAGAATTGTAAGAACAGAAAAAGGAAAGAAATTTGTTCAAAGAGGAAGTTTTGGACTAGCACAAGAGTCTGGTTATTGGGCAGCGAGGTGGTTTGTGTATCTTAAAGCAGAATTAATTTGAAGCATTTAGAAACTGTTGCAGTTAAATTTAAAAGTAATTGAATATTTTTTTTCCTTTATATGTCCTTTACGTATTTGTGTTCATATTGAAAACTATTCATTTGTAAGCATTTAAAAAATTGTATGTGGACAAAAATTTGCCATGCATTTACAACTCTTAAAGCTATGTTTGTTCTTGATAAAAGCCAAATTTTCCATTAGGCATTTCTTAATAAGCCAAAATCTCAGAAATAGCATAATTCTAGTTGGAAATCTCATCATCTCCCTGCTGTATATTGCACTTTGATTGTTTTTTAGACGGGTATTGCTGACAACAGGTGTGATTATAAATATTCAGGTAGAAATACAGTTTTTCAGTTGTTTCATGATGTTATATAGATCTTTGTGTGTAATTATTTCGTGATTCAATGATGTTTGCACTTTGCAACAAACCTTAAAGATATTTCAGCAAATTAGTAACTGAAAGCAATATTCTAAACCCATAATAATAAAAAAAGTCAGTTATTTCCTTTGCTGTACTCTGAACACAAAAAGAGAATTAAGTATGGCAATGCAAAGAAATAGATTGTAAAAGATTGTTTTTGAAGGTAATTTCATAAATCACCATGTTAGAAATAACATAAAGAAAATAAATAAAATAAATTGGAAAATTTTCTAATGCTATTTTTCCTTGATCCTATGTATTGATTATTATGCAGGTGAAGAGGTGGGTTAACTGTATGAGTGTGAACTAAGCTCTCATCCATCTCATACCATTATGCTGCAGACTTGCTCTCTGTCTTTAGACAAATCTCTTGATTTCTGTAATTCAGAAGAGCGTTGTCTGCTAAAATTGCTCCATATCTCTTTATCCACATTTGTTTGGTATGTATATAAGGGGATAGCACAAGGTATATACAGTGCTAAAGAATTTAGTACTTTGTCTTTTCTTCTCTGTAAAATGGGGTTGATACCTGCTTATTTTACAGAGGTGTCTGTGAGAATTAGTCTGTAAATCCATGGTGTTAGCTATTATTAACTTGAGGAGGTGGTGTGATGGGGTAAGTAGGGCAATTGGCCACAGACTGAAAACCAGTTCTATCCTTGAAGCTCTCACTGACCTCTGTGCTGATAAATCTTTTTTTCTCTTCTATGCCTTAGATTTTTAAAATAGTCAGAGCTCCCTCTGTGAAAAGTGCTGTAATATAAATGTTGTTATTATGAAAGTAAAACCTCTGTGTTTCCGAATAAAATCCATTGTAGAAAATTAAATAACAGCTTCAACTGAACATGTAGCAATCACTTCAACTTTTTTTTTCCCTCATTTAATTTGTCACTCAGGAAATAGAACAAGTTTTTGATAACTGAAACTTTGTTCTCTTTAGTGATGTGTTATCTGTGTGCTCATTCATGCTGAACTAGTGTATTTGTAGAAAAACTGCTAAGCAGTATCTAAATTTAAAATAGACTCTACAATATATAGATACCCAAACTGTGGAGTTAAACACAGCATATTCAGCTTTTCTGCTGAATTCCATTTAGCGTGTGTGTTCAGAGTTCGAACTAATTTTCAGTGTGTATATGTATTCACATGCTTGGTCTTCACAGGCCTAGAAACTTGTGTTGAGGTAGAAAAGCAATTTCTATCTTATATTTAGAGTTTGAAAACAGATTGAAAATCTGTGAGATTATGGAGAGATCCAGACTTTCCCAGTATCCATGAAAAAATGTGTAATTATGGGGAAAAAAGGTCCAGCACCTGTAAGATATCTGTTGTCTTTCTCATGATATCAAGAGATAACTAGCAGCCCTATTTAAGCATGTTTAAATAGGGACAATTTTTACCTGAAAAGGACATTCTCCTTCTCTTAAAAAAACCCACCAAATCATGAATTCTCCAAAATCCCTTTTAAAGAGCTCTGTGGCCTGCAATAATGGATGTTCTAGGAAGTATTTGTTTAGAGATACTGCAGGGAAATAGTTTCACTCTTAAACTACTATATATTGGTGAAGAACTGTAATTTGTTTAATCCTTTTGTGTTTTTCAAATGTGGTACACATGTGGTAATGTACCAGTATAAAATAAAATATCAGTCAAGTGTAAACATTGAAGCAATTTATATTGGGATTGCAAAAGATACACTGAAACATGCATGAGTTTAATTTTAGCCTTAATGCCATTAAGACAGCTGTGTTGTCCTGTCCTAATGCATTTGACTTGCTAATTATAAGTTGTATTTTATATAAGGTTTGGGCTTTCTCATTCTGCAAGGTTATTTCAATGTTTAGAAATTGAAAGCCATAAACAGTATCTCTCCATGGAAACAATCTTTCATAGAAATCCTGTGAATACCAGGGAATTGTCTTTTCCTGCTTACCAATAAATGAGAATTAGACTGCACACTGTGCAAGTCGTTATGCAAATACTGCTGCTTATTTATTGTCTCCCCCAAATTATATTTATGGGCTGACTGACAATGAAAGTAACTAGGGGTTTAGTTAGATTACTCATTACCCACTGATAGAGTATGAATATGATAGGTAAATCATATTTCGTTGTTCTAAGACTTACAAACTCTTTAGAACCTTAAATCATAACCTTAAATTGTAGTGTTATCTCATGTTGTCATGGCCACTGCAAAAATAGCCAGGTACACCATTCAAACGCTTAGGCTGTGTGATTAAACAGTAGTGTGGGTGCATTGTTGAATAAATCATTGAAATAACTGAAACTCAAACACCGGAGTTACATAACATGAACTGTTCTACCAGTACTTAATAGCATTTGGAATCTTACTTTGTTTTTGCTTATTGATGGTGAATTGTGCCTGGTTTTGTGGGCATGTGCTGACCTCACTTAGACACCTACTGTCTTTGCCATGAAAGCAATGTTGCCAGTGAGTGGTGTCATGCATTCAGTGCATATTGGACATACGTTCCTGCTGTGGATTACCTAATTTTCTGCCATAGCAAGTGTGTGGAGAATAGGAATATGATGCTGTGTAAATGGTGCTTTGCAGAGGCAGGTTGGACAGATTTTCAGCCAGGTAGCTGGAAGCAGTGGCAACTGTTACTGCTGGTTTGAAGTTCAGGGGTCAGAAGTGTCTTTCTGAACCATGGAAAGAATGTCACCTCTGCTTCAGGTAGACCTGCAGAAGTTTTTCCCCACTGCTTTCTAGATTGCTTCTGTGATTTATTTGAGCATCATTTAAGGAGTGGTGGTTTATTCTGCTTGTTTTGTTAGGAATATGCATGCTGTAGTATTAGTGATGCTCTTTCAGTAAAATGATGCAGTATACATTCTGTTGTCTCTTTTTTCTACTAAACTTTAGACTCTCTTGTTAAACAGTTCCTATGGAAATCAATGTTGCATTTATGTGGTTTAAGAAAGATTATCTATGTATAGGGTCCAGTAAGTTATGGTTTGCTTTGTTGTGGTGTTTGCAGCTTAAATTCTTGCTTAACATAGATCTTAACTAAGTAAAACATAACTCCAGTAAATTAATTTAACAGCTTGAAGAACAACAAACCAGGTACTTTTATGGTGTTACCGGATCCAATGCTTTGGTGTATTGCAGCAGTGTTGCAGCAAAGAGCTGGTTGTGAAATTTCAAATGTGGTTCTTGGGTCATATAGAAGGCTAATAATAAAAAGATCATTTGAGGAACTAGGGAGTTTTGGATCGATATTTTCATTCCATCCCATTGTAAAAACACTTGCTGCTCCATGTGTTGTATTAGATCTGAACTTCTGGTGCAATATTAATGAGTCTTCTCTAATTCAGCCATCTGTCAATAGATTACTTACTGGGTTTTGGCAGTTCTTCGCTAAGGCTTCACTGAGTAACTTATAACAGAACCTTTGTGGTGCTCTTAATTCTTTCACTGTACTAATATATTTCTCTTGAGTTGTGATAAATTCAATATTATGACTGTTAGCAAGCTCTCAACCTCAAAAGTTGCCAGAAAGCTGTTGGCAGTAGTAAAATCAGTTTCTACATTAAGAATAAATAAATAATAATGAGGCTAAGAATGAACAACATACTGAAGAAAGTGGGCTGGAGTCTCCTTTTGCCTAACACATGGAGGAAAGGCTATCTTTGTGGTGAGATGATAAAAGGTGATGATGAGGCACTGTAGAAGTGATACATATTCAAAGGAAAAAGACTTACAAGAAGCTAAGGAAAAGAAGAAGAAAGAAGAGATGAATGAAAAAAGTCTGTGTGTTGAGGGGGGAAGATGGGAGTAAAGTTAGTAAAATTTTGTCCTTGCACATATAAGTAGTAGTATCCAGCAGAGCAATGTATGGGTATGTACATAGATAAGTATTTACTCTAATTGCCTGAGAGCTTCTGGTAAAATAAGGGGTGTTTAATGCTGCAGAAGTTGCATACCACTACCCCTGGGAGAGCTGAGTGACAAAGGCACGCAGTGCTTGTTGAGCCCTGTGTGTAGCAATCGCTTCAGGGTTCCTTGAATTCTTGTTTCTAGTAGCATTTACTGACCAGCTTTGGGGTGAAAGGCCTTTGTTCCATGTCATTGCTCTGGTTTTATTTTTTCATCACACCTAACAGCAGGTCACCAGAAAAGTGAGCAAGTCAGAAAAGAGGTAGCGAGTAATTACCTTGAAGCATTTTTAATCTCTTTACTAGCTATAGTTCACAGTTACATCAAAAGTATACAGACTGTTCCAAAGTATAGCCTGCTATCTCATAGTGAATTAAAAGCCATTGACCAGTGAAAGCATGAAACCTGTATTTCTAATTGAAAAAGTCTTTATCCAGAATGCCATTGCTTTAAATTGATTTTGACTAGTTGACACCTTCCACAGAAGCAGAAGAATTGTTGGGAATTTGCATTGACAGTCATTCAGAAATTTAAATGTCTCTTGTAATAGACTTCATCACCAATAGCACTGATGCCACAAGGCTAGGTTAAGACTTGAGTTCAATGACTGTTCTGTCACAACCTGATTTCCACTTTTGCATATGATGTGCAGTCCTCTTTAACCCATGAGATGCTATGCATATAAGGCAAAAGGTAAAATTACCTTTCATAGCTCCATAGTAATACAATTATCAATTATGTAACGTTATCTTCTTCAGATAGTTGTTCAATTTACTTTATTCTAGCTGTGTTCTGCAGTGCTGATTTTGCTTCTTCCCATAAAGACATTTTAAAATATTTTCTACCGAGATGTATGCTGCAGCTTGATGTTGTCATGTGAATTGTGTGGCTCTAGTTATTTTCTTTGCCTTTCTTTTTGTTCCTTGTAGGCTTATCCAGATGAGTCTCATTCCAGGTTTGTCTCGTCCAATGGTGTTGACGACTGTACTAGTTTTTACCTTGAGAATAACTTACTAAACTGTAGAGGTGTTTTTCAAGGCATTTATATTGTATTAACCTGTTGATTCCCACACTTAATCTGTGCTAGTTTGCATTGTGTCTTGGTTTTGAGGTGATTTGCGTCTTCTCTTGACAAACAAAAGCGGAATTTGCTAATGCGGGCAACCTCACAGAGCTGCCTAGGGGCAGTTCTTGCCTATATTGGCTCGCATGCTGGTAGTGCAAGTTTACTAATTCCCAGATGGATGTTGAAATTCATGAAGTGCTTGGATTTTGCGTTTTGAATACTGTCCTTAAATTTCTCAAGGACAGTAGCATCAATTTACTCGCATCAATTCTGAAATAAACTCAGTTGAGATACTGCAAGATTTCTTTTTGTTTTGAAGTAAGAAAATGCACTTCGTTCTTTGAGGTTTTTTTCACTGTTAGGCTGCCAGGCTGTCTCAGACATCTCTTGCAAACAGATTGCTAATATGGAAGTGTTTGCTGAGGAAATACTACTGCATGCCTGGGGTGTTTTTTTTCTTTCTGCTTTGGATGCTTGTTTTGCTTGTATGGGACTTCCTAGGGGTAAGAGTGAGGGGTGTCTTCTGAAGGCACTGTGATATTGGAGGACTGTGGGGAATAGCATGAGTAAGGCTTTTTTGTCCGTGTCTCAGCTCCAAAAATCAGTTTAATCTAACCTGTTACTGCCATTCCTGTACCATAGATAATGCAATTGTGTGATGGGATAACACCGTGACAGCAAAACTCCTAAAGTAGTTGCCAGAAGGCCTGCTACAGCGCTTTAGAAAGCGAAGGCATAGAAAAGGGTCAACAGCAAAGCTTCAGTGGAACTGTAATAAATATAGCTGGCTCTGGCTAAGAGTGAAGTTTTCCAGTTATCTTGCAATTGTGCACGTCAAGTTGCTGTGTATTTTTAAGTGTGCATTCTTTGTCTTGAAACCTTATATTGTGGTTTGATTGTTGTTTGCTTACTGTTTTAAATTTCCATGCCCCAGTAATTTCTGTTATATGTGCTCACTCATTTCTCTCCATCCATTAAATTTAATTTTCATCATTGCCTTTGCATGTTCTGCGCCAACAAGATGTAGGATTGCTTTTGGAGTTAAGTAGCAACAAAATCACTTCCGGAAGTGCACTTTGTGTCTCTGAGTCAGGCTTCCCCTGCGTCATTTTTCTGTCTGAAACACTGTTTCTATGTTGCATCTCAGCTGAGATGGATACTTTAGATTAACTTGTGAGCAAAGTTTAAATCTTTTTCTATGTGCAAGCATCTAAATACTAGTTTATGGCTTAACTCTTGGTTCTAATTTATGTTTAGTACTGGACTCCTGAAGCTGTGTTTTCTAATCTGCTTATTAATTGCACTTTTTGCTGTTTTAAAGCTTTCTTACAGTTGGATAAAAAAGAACAAAAACTAACCATCGATCATCCATCTAAAGTAATAAGGAAAAATTACTCTTTCACAAATGAAGAAGTAAGACAGATTGATCGGGAAAACCAGAGGTTGCTAAAAGAACTGTCCAAACAGTCTGCAAGGCCAAGGAGAAGTAGCACGATGAAGACGTCTGTACCGCAGCCTAGATTGTACCACACTGCCCTCAACAGGCAAAAAGAGCAGCAAAGAATTGAAAGAGAGAACCTGGTAAGTTTTGAGTTTGGATGTGGATCAGTAAACTGAGAAGGACTATCTCCCGTCAGATGAGCTATTGCTAAATACTTGGAAAATTAATGAGGCAGCACATGGACCTTTACTGGAGTAAGTCTTCATTAAATTTCCATTACTTTGGTGTTGGCATAATTGTTCATATTGAATGAGTTTCTTGTTTTTTTGGGAGAGTGGAAGTAATGATGCTTTTTTTTTTCAGATGGAAATAGATTTTAGTTTATATGCGTTTGCTCTACTTTGTTTAATGTAAGAGGAACAGCCCTTATTGTTAACACACTCAAAACACTGGATAGCAGTCTGACTCTGTTCATTCTGCTTCATGACTACTAGTCTTTCAAAAACAGGCTTGCATAAAATAAAACAATCAATACAATAGCATCAAACCTATTATATTTGAAATACACAGGATACAAAGTCAACATCAGTTTTGGTTTTTGCCTCATAGCTCTCTCTCTCTTTGAGTATTTGTGGTGCTCTGATTGCCACAGTGTGATGGCAATTACAATAGCTTACTTTACTGGGAAACAAAAATTCAGACTCATTTGTAGGGATATTGGCAGAGTTCTCAAATAATAGCAGTAACACTGGTTTGAATAAGATACATATTATATTGTATTGAATACAATATTGAATTGTATTCAATTCAGTATTGAATACAATATTGTATTGAATTACAATATTGAATTGTAATACATACATGTAATGACATTTTCATATCTCCTATGTATTTATCAGTGTGTTTGAAAAAGAGATAAAGTTATAGTTAAAATAATTGGAAAATGTATACTGGAAGTAATTTGTTACTTTTTACCTTCTGTATAAGTATAAAGGTTGCAATTTCCTTTTCTATACACAGAGACAGAGGTACACATTCAACACGGAGGAAGTCTGATTGCCCTGTTTGGAAAAGTCTGTTAGGTTTTCATTGTTCCAGCTTTCAGACATCTAGATTGTTAAAACTTTTCAAATTAGGAAACTTTCTCCCCAGCTCCACTAGGCTGTAGTTCACATTATACTTCACAGTCTGAAAGAATTAAGCACAAGATTTTGTTATAGATGTGCAATACTTGTCATTGGCTGGAGAAGAAATGTTTTTAGTCTTTGGTGTGTTTAGGTTGGTAGGAGAGTGTTGATGGTGTTTATTTCAGGTGTTGAAAACAGGTCTTGCTCTACCACATGAACGTTGTTAATAAGAAGATATTCTTAGGCAATGGGGAGGAAGTGCTGTGCCACAGTAATTTAGGATGTAACAGTAATATGCTGTACTGCGTAGCAATTGATGATTACAGTAAATGAATGTATAGGATGTTTTAAAATGCATTTCTGTTTACTCAAAGCCACAACCCCTTTCTCTTATGATATAATGCAGTGTTCATTCAAGACTGTCTTGCTTTTGCAACTTTTGGATCAAAAATGCAGCAGACCTAAACACATAGAGTCATTTCACATATTGCTGCTTTAGTACATGTTAGAGATTAATGGTGGTTGCATGTAGTCCAAGAGATGGTATTGTTCATTTATGTACTCATTTATAGTTTGGTTGTCGTCAGCAGTGTGGGTGAACATATTTAGTATGAGAGTTTATGTTAGGACATCGTGCTAGTTTAGACTATAAAAGTATTTGGTTTATTCTTTTTCCGAAACTCAGGATGATATATTCTGTTCTTTTTGGATCAGTGATTCATCAGTGCAGCTCTTCCATTTTGTTTACTTTGCTATCATTTTTTAGCAATTTTGTTTGCATTTTTATTCTGTTTGAAGTGTATGTACACCTAGAGCATCAGTTTTAACATACTGATTTTTGTAGCACTATCTTTTGAGATTGCAGATATGACATACTTTTCTCTGAGACTGTAAATGAAAGAGCAGCCCTATCCTGCTCACTGATGATTTTTTTTTGCTTTGTATTGATAGAAGTATGTGCTTTATGAACCCATTTTCTTCTGGTCAGCAGTTTTCCTCACCTTCATAAATTTGAAGAGGCAGAATTGGTGGAATTCTGTGGAACTTTCATATCAATCTTTCTTCTTTTACTTCTCAGGAGTCTTTTTTTATACAAGACCGGAGGGTACTGCTTACAGAATATGGTGTTTGATACACCTTTGTGAAATGTTTGTTGGAGAAGGATGCAGAGTTTTGTAAATGGTTCAAGGATTCAAGAATAGAAATCTACAACAGTAGTCTCTGCAGGGAGTTAAAGAATTTCGAGGCAGAGGTTTATTTTTTTTTTGCTGGTGTTGGCACAGCTTTTATAATTTCTTGTCCTGAGGTTAACAGCTTGTCTAAGGAAAATGTTCACCTGTTCCACTAGAACATTCTTGGAGTAATGCCTGTACTTACTGTTATCAGAAAGTTTGATTTCTCTTGCAGGCGTTTAGCATCAGAGATGATGCAGGAAAGTAAGTGAAATTTTAGGAAATTAGAGAGGAATCTGAGTGGTTTGGTGCTCCCTGGCTGTGTGAAAGGGTGCAAGAAGGTACAGGAAATACGTGTCGTTCCCACAGACTCTGTTAGAAAGAGCAATGACAGAATAGAAAGATGCATTGCTCTGAAGAACAGTAGCTTTAAAGTACTGATTAGCAATTTATGGAAAAAGCACAATAAGCAGAACAAATGACTGCTAAAATTAATGCCAGAATTTTGTACTTGCTGCTTTTGACTGTGCTTTCGTAAATGGAACCTACTTTTGGTTGCTTTTCACAGCTAGCAAGATCAGAGTGTGTCTCTTGCCAATAGAGGATGCTGTTGATTCAGAAAACATTCTACTCTTGTGTTTGAACATAATTTTAATCCCTCTTCTTCAGTGAAGAGGAACTTAAGTGTGACTGATCTGTTACTTTGTTCCCATGTGTGCATATATGTGTGTCTATCAATATAGTAATCGTTTTTGCCAGTGTAAATAAGATACTGAACTTCATAGGGTATATGCCATTGAAGCTTGTAATGGTTAATTGTGTAATGCAGAAATCTCTACTGGCATATACAGGTAAGTGTTTGGGGTCCTTGAAATACAGGTTTGCAGCCATCACATCATTCTTCAGTCACTTCATGAGAACTTAGAAGTAATTCATATCTCTGTGTTATTTTCTGGTGGTTTTTTTCATCATTTTTATTAATTCTGACTAGGATTTAGGAGATAGATTACCTCAGTGAGCTAAGTTGCTGTGTTCAGTCAAATTTCTAGTGAACAGTGACCTTTTGAGTTCACACTGGAAGATCTCAGCAGCTCTGGTAGGGGCAGTTCTCAAACCTTAGCTCAGGAGGGATAAGGGTGTTCTTTTTTGTAAATATTTTGTCTTTCCGTGCATCCCTGCACATTCGTCCTGCCTCATGCTGTTACGGCTCACTGCACATAAGACTCCATGTTCTTCTTTCCTTCATCTCATATTCCCACAAAATGTACTCAAAGGCCTAATAGATCAGCTCTGATCCCAGTTCCAGTATAGTGACCCTTCCACATGAATTTTAAAAAAACACTTATTGTGTTTCTCTGCAAGGGCTTTCTCTTTTCACTTATTTGGTTTCCCGAGTCTTCTGTGCTGCAGATTCATCACTGCTTCCAGCCACCACTTGCTGCAGTCAGTGGCCTCTGCCAGCACAAGGATTCTTCAGGGAGACTTTTCCTTTCTCTTGCAGTTGGAGCTCGCTTTGTCCTGCTGGAAATCCTGAATCTCCTTTAGAAATGTATTTATTGTGCTGCCATAAATGAACATGTATTCATTTGTCTCCATTTGATTTAATGGTGCAGATGTGCTGTCATAGTTGGGTGGGGAGTAAAGGGCAAGGCGGGGATAGTGCTTTAGGCCATCCCCCTACCTGGCTGACACCATGTACAAAGAATATTCCTTCAATCCTTTGCTGCACTGTGCCTGTCCTGCCAACTGTGTCGTGCTGCAACGAGGGAAATAACTTCTAGGCATGGAAAGAAGTAGAAGGGCCACTGGTCCATCAAGGTTGCACCTGAGCACATTGTACTTCCCTCCCTAAAAGTATTCCATACTGCTTTTTCTCTGCCTTCCCTTTGTCTTGTCCCCAAGGACTAGCCCCAGAGTTAGAGAGCATCACCGGGCCTTGGATGCCGCACACTTACGTGGTTATAGAAAGAATACCAAGTTTGTTCAGTCTCACTGATCTCAGTCTGGAGGAGAAAGCTGTAGAGAATGTAGTTGTGAAAGAGAATGTAGTTTCCTTTGTGGTCTTACGAACTCAGAAATACTCATGTTGCATTGATGACTCCTCAGAAACTCAAGCATACAGAGTTTTATATGATACTTTCACTTTCTGCGTTCAAAGGTGGTAAATGCCAAGCCTAAAGACAAAATGTTGGAAGTTCCTGAGACTACAAAATGCAAGGCCAAAAAAAGGTTTCCATGGCCTTGTCGTAATGGGAAGCTGTCAGGATGTGGGATTGGCACACAAATGTGCATGGCTAAAATATACTACAGTACAGTACAAATATAGTGTAATTCTGTGATGATAGCATTTATGGGCTCTTTGCGGTCAGATTTTTATGGTCTTCAGATACCTGACCCAGACTTGAGATTACTATAGCACTGCTATGGTAATTATAATAAAGACTAATTGGCATATTCAAGGAAAGTTTTGAATACTTTGCAAACTGCTTCATTTTGTGGGATTTTTTTTCTGTGTTCTTAGCCTACTTTCCTTATGGTGTTGCCAGCCACACATAAACTTGTTGCTGTTCATTTAAAAAGAACTTTCTGTAAACTGAAGATCTTTAAGCCTTTTCTGACAGTTAGAGTTTGTCAGGTTAGAGCTAGTTAATGCAACTGGCAATTAAAGAAAATTTCAAATACTTGTATTGATAAGAACAGAAAGCTGCCCTTGAATGCAGTTATCTGTTTCCCCCTCCCCCCAGACTCTGCAAAGGGACAGTGTGGTCTCTAACATCAGTGACATTAGAGGAGGTGTAATATAAATAAATTTGAACAGCTGTCAAGGCACACTAGTCAGCTGGTTAGGATTCACAGGAGGTGAAACTGAAGACTTCATGCTTTTAAAAAGTAAAATTAACCAAGAAAAAGTAAAATTTTTAATCTCTCAACTCAGTCTAAGAGTGCTACATTTTCAGTGGTTTTTTCCCTTTCTTTTTCAACATAGCTGCAGAAGAGTCTGTAGTAATTATGTTTGGGGTTTTTGTCCTTTTTCTGACAGAGAGCTTTAGAATTACCTTCAGTGTTCTCCTGATGTGTCCAAAATTGAATTTGCAGATTTTCTTTTGGCCTATTGTATAGCAGCAGTTTTTTTGATTGTGTTTGGTTTCTTTGTTCTCAAGTTGTTGGCATTTCTGACATTTCCTTCTGTCATTGACAATATGTATTTTACTATCTTTATAGATATTAATCAATGTCCAGATGCCTAGATTTATAAAGGATTATCCCATTCCTAGAAGGTAATCATGCAGGAACATGTTCTGTGACTTTTCTCTTTTTAATATTCTACTTTTACTGTTAACTCAGTATTAAAGTAAAAGTAGATGGGGGAAATATAAGCCAGGGAAGTCTTGGCAAAATGAGAGGTCATCAGTGATATGATACTATGTATGTTTTGAGCTTAAATCAAGAGCTTTGAAGACCTACAATGCAATTTAGAGCAACTAATAGCATTCCTGCCATTAGTGTGTGTTACTAATTTTTTTTATTTGTTAAAATTTGATTGGGAACATACATTTGGTTCTAAACACCTGAGCTGTGATCTGATTCTTTGATTGTTGAGATCAATGATGAAATTTCTATTTACTTCAGTGATGCAGGATTAAGACTCCAGAGATTTGGTACTTCAGAAGAACAACGAAAGTGTCAGCTTCCTTCAGTCCATTTCTCAAAAGGAGACCATAAAGAATTAGTAGATTTACACGTATGACTGAAAAACAACATTTGCTCAAGATGTTTATACTATTGTACCAGGTAGTTCCTCATTGAAGGCCCTCAAGATTGTAGGGTTGGTAATACAAACGTAAGAATCAGATTAGTTCCGGGTTACAGATTTAGTAGGTCAGGACTGCCGTTTCACTGTGTCGATGCATTCATTTCTGTATGCAGCAGGCTGTTCTCTAAATGGCAAAATTCACAACTGAGAATAGCATGGAATTTAGCATGCCCTTGGTACAATCCACAGTAGAGGGCAAGGGAACCACAGGAGCTTTTTTCTCGTTCTCTAGAAAAGCTTTCTTTCAAACACTGCTGCACCATAGAATCTGTATCTGCTTTTTCTGTAGCTTTTTTTTTTTTTCCTTCATTAATGGGGACTTTATAGTTTTTAAAATACAGGCATAAAAGCAAAAGCAGACAATTCTATTTAAACTAGAATGAAGTGGATATATATATATGTATGTATAAAAAGCCAGTATGTTCAGAATCGAGTTTGAAATTACTGCAGTGTTAAGGTATGCAAATTCTATGAGGCTGTTACAATTGAGTGCAGACTTGAAACATGCTCGTCTTTCATAGGAAAGTCACTTCTACAATTTACCTGGTGTATTTATGATGGAACGATGTACTGAGAGCTTCCATTTTTAATACTGAAGGTAAAACAAGTGATCTCTGCAAGTCTGAACATACATAGTTTGATGAGGAGATGTGGATGAAGTTGTGAGAAAAATGTTGGCTATAACATTTAGAGACAAGTCTACCATTTCATGTTCTGTAACTGGCTTTAGTGAAGAGCTATTTCTAGCTGAAGTCCTTCCTATGACTTTTGCTTACTTAGGTATTCCTGCTTGACGAGGAACTGGCTGGCACTTGATGCAAGCACTTGTGACATGTTATGTCTGAGCCAAAGTCACTTGTCCTTTCTCTCTTGTGCACTCTGTGCAGCTTACCAGTGCCCATGCATATAAACTACTAAGAGCTGTAGATTCCTGTTCTAGTTGGACAATGGCAGCTGAGATCCTGTGAATACTATACTATTTCCTAAGTCACTTCTTGTAATTTTTTTTATTCTTACTAAAAAAAAAAACAACAGTACATGATTGGGTGCGCAGTTTAATGGTGATACAGCTTCTTGACTTCCACCATACAAGTATACATCTAGACAATGCATCTTAAGAGAGTTATCTTTAGTGCTCTGGAGACTTACTGTAAGCACAGTTTGCATTGTCTCTTGTTGATAGGATCCGTGTCAGAACCCTGACCAGCAATGGTTGTGTCATTGCCTAATGTTTGTAAGCCATCAAATGAATTGAAGTTAGTTAGCAGAGGAAATATCTAGGTCTATGCGAGGCAACCATTAAAGGTGAAATATATTTAAAATGTGAAGTTGTTAATTGGAAATTGCATGTAGCTGGGTATTTCCCAATTTTTCCTTCTATCAGGTTCTTTTTTTAGATTATTGAAATGTCTTGAACCAGTGAATTCTGTTTCAAGTAGAAATAATTACGCAGAATAGGGAACTGTATCTTAAAAATACTATGTAAGTAGTTATTCCAGTATATCACTTGCCACATGATTCCAGGGCTAGTTTCAACAAGAGGAAATGATTTCTTTATCAATAATTTCGAATAGAATATCCTAGATTATGGATAAAACGAACTCTTGTAGATATTTGTGCTTTCCTTTTGAAATTAGTTTCACAGAACTGGGGTCAGTAATCCTCTCTGGGCTTCATATAGGGCAATATAAAATGGTCTGTTTGCAAAGCAAAGATTAAAAAAACCCCCCAAACTTCTCATTCTTCTGGAAATTTAGAAAGGAGGACTAACCAAAGGTAGGATTAGAATAGTGGAACCCAATTCTTCACTACCTTTGGTGATAGTCACCAAATAGATGTATTGTTTCAAATCTCCATAAAGTACAGAGAACTGTGAGGTACTAAAGATGTACTCAACGTAGAACTGATAATGTGCAAAGCATAGTTACAATTTGTGTCATAACACTGAGAAAAGAACTGAATATATGACCATATGCTGGTGGAGGAGTTCCTGTTGTGCACTGCTAATAATTTGTGGGGTTTTTGCAGTTCAAATAAAAATAAATTTATGACTGTTTATTTTGCAGCGTCTTGTTCACTCTTTGTCTTTCTTGATGACATTTTTCTTCAATATTAAGGCATTCCTGAAAAGATTGGAAGCAGTGAAACCAACAGCTGGTCTGAGGCGTTCTGAACAACTGAGGGACTATCACCGCCAGATGAGCTATCTGAGTTCTTCTTCTGTAAGAAGGAGTAGATCTCCTTTCAGCAAGCTTAGTCCTCCAAGTAAGTACTTTGAAGTTGCAGATAATTGCATTTCCTTGCATATGTTTATCTTTTTATAGTTCAGAATTGTAAAGCACTTACTGTTAAGAATAGCAAATACGTTCTTTTCTCTGTCATCTTTAGATTGATTGTTTATCAAATGGAAGTCATCAAAATGATTTTTCTAATCACACCAAAAGTGATTGTTATATGCATTGTTTTGTTGCTATACTAAATTTCCAATAAATGATCCTGTCAATCATCTTTTCCAAGAAGAAAAAATCCCTGTAGTAAAGTGTTTCTCATTTTGCCAGTACCCTTTATTGAAAGAAGGAGGGAAAAACAAACCTTACCAAAAACCCCAAAATAACATCAATGAATGTTCAAATTCTCATTCAGAAAATTTAGATCTACTGATAATAGCTTTGTTTTTCTCAGAAACTGTATGTGAGATTTGGACATAGACAATGTATCTCTGTAGAACTCCATGTGTCAGGTTAAAGAACCACAGGCTTGAGTTTTTTCTCGATCATTTATAAACAACTCATAATCAACTCTTTTGGGGTTGTATTCAATTTACTGTGATTTGGTTTGGGGTTCTGTTTTGAGAGCTATGGTAATGAGTGTTGCAGTACTAACATAGCATGAAGTTTTCTGTTGTGCTGAGCATAAGCATTCTCCCTTTGTGTGTTTGTGTGTTAACAGGAGGAACTTCGAGACCATCCACTATACAAAGTACACTGACCCAGAGGAACGAAAAGCCCGTGTCTGATTCAGCCAGTGGGGCATTACAGAGACCTAAACCCACTAATGTTCGTGCTGCTTGGTTATAAGTGTGTTCTTTGCCTCGCATACTGAGATGATACTAAAACTTCTGGTTTTAGTGCTTTTGTAAATTCTGTGTGCAAAAATATTTTCTGCATTGTTGAGTGATTAAAATGCATTGCATTTAGAATAATTGCTTATAAAATGGTTTTAAAATGGTATAAAAAACTTCTGTCAGTGTTTTCCATGACAGGAAGAACTTATGAAAGAGAAGGAGGTATTTAAATTGACAAGTTAAATAGAAATTTAACTATTATTTTAGTCTCAGATCATAAGTGGAATTTGTATCCATACCATGGAATGACAGAATTCCTGTGCTACAGTTTAAGATGTAAATAAAATTTTTAAAATATTAATAATACTTAAAAATAATGCATTAAACTTATAAGCATAGGCTTAATTCCTGGATTGTCCTTGCTTTACATCCTGGCTTTATGAAAGCCTTCTGAATTTTGTGGGTCATGTTCTTGTGGCTGAAAGAATCTTTAACAGCAGTGTGAAGAGGTGAAAAGCAGATTGTGTATTCCTGCATGGTGAGCTAGAATACTGAGGCTGCAGAAGATGATGTTTTGCCACTGTTGAACATTCAGCACCTGGAGTGTGTTTTGTATTTAAGGCTGTGTCTCTTCCAGATCAAAAGGATTTTGGAAGTTGTATTGGATTTTGGAAGATGTGTTGGGATCTTTGCATGGGAAAGAAGTGTCTGATATTATCTGAACAGTAAAGACTGAAGTAAACAGCAGTTTCAGATTCAGTGTAAACAAGAGTAAGTTCTGGTTACTTCTCAAACTAGAGAATACTATTAAGCAAGGGAAATATTTCATGGCCCTACTTTTGCAGATGTGTGTTCTTCTCAGTGGGGAGATGTAAACTTGAGCTGCAGGAAACATCTTAAACATTTGATTTTGAGTGACTACTAACCAGGATTTAGGGGAAAAAAAGAGACAGTTGAAAACAAAGTCTTGTTACTTTTGTTGACCTGTTTTTAAATGTCACGTTCATATCTAATATCTGTATTAATGTCATATAAGCTCCAATAGCAACATCCATTTGCAAGAGGAGTAAAATTTAATGGCATTGGTAATCACAATAGTAGGTGGTGTGGTTTATTTCTATACATAAAGGCAAACTTTGAGTGAGCTTGTTTTGTAGGACTGTAGCCTTATAAAGAGCATAAATTGTGGCACCACTATCTGTGGATATTGCTGAAACTTTGCTTGCTTTCCTAGCTTCTTCCCAGAAGAGATACAGGAAATCTCTGTATTATGGATAAAGAAAAAAAAGCTGTATTTGGTAATGCTGGGTCTTTGACATGAAAAGTGTATTATTCTTTGCTAGTGCTTGCATGAGGGCTTAGGCTTTCAGGTATTCTGCATTGTAACACACTTTTTACTCAGTCCTTGTGATAGTTTGGTGGAGCTTCTTCACTTGGTGACCCGCAGATCAAATTTAGCTGTTTGACAAAACTTGGAACTTTTAACTTTAAGCAGCATTGTGGCAAACAGATTTGTATTGCGATTATTATTCATGGTTAGGAACTATTAACAATTTCTTTGTATAGTGCTGCTGTATTTATTTCTATTATTGTGCTAATTAGAATTATTCTCTATTTAAAGATTTTTGTCCTTGAATGTGAATATCAGAGTAACAGTTTAAATACTTCTGAATGTTCATATGATAATTTTTTATGTGAAGAAATTCACACAATGGATTACTTTTAATTGCTTCATCTTATTTATCTTTGGTATGAAAGAGTGTCAATTTTGTATGTCATTTGTAAATCATAAGAAATAAAATATTTAACATTAATTGTCATCGCAGTAGCTTCTTTCAGATTTTTATAATTGGTATTAAGGTGCAGAGAAGGTTGAATAGCTTGGTACATAGAAAAACATAGAAAAAAATGCAGGTTCTCTGTTGTTCAAGTGTTAGATGTAAGGGAATAATGGTTTTGTCACTGGCTTTAGTTTAGCAGTGACCAGCTCTTGCAAAGGCACAAAAGTAGTATCAATTGACTGTGACAATGGGAGTTCAAGTAGCAACTACAGACCATCTGCAAAGTCTTCTAAAATTTCCAACCTTTCAGAGCTAATTGCTGCATTTTAGGTTACACTTCCAGCAAGTGTTACGCTCAGTGCCACAGACTCAGGGCAGAGCTGCTTTGAGAAGAATGGTTAATTCACTGACAGTTTTGAATTCTGACCACAGGTATCTTTATGGAGAGCATTGCCTGGAATCTCCCACACTCTGTGCATTGGCACTTAAGCAGAAATGAGCAACTTACCTGTGTTTTCTGTATGCTTTATTTCATGTACTTTCTCTTAACCCAGTGGCATTTTCCTGCATTGATACCACTCACTCTCCTTTTTAATAGTCTTTAGTCCCGCTATTTTGCTTTCTTCTCTGGAACATAACTTCTTTCATTTACACTTATTTGAAGTTTCTTTGCTTCCTCTTAATTATCTTATTCATTCATACATTTTCCCCAAGGTTTTATACCTCTGCCTATTACAGTCTGTCTTTTTCTAGCCAGCTCAGATCTTCTCTAGCACATCCAAATGCCACTTGCAGCCTTATCAGTGAGCTAAATGAGAAATGGATAGTTGGAGTGTGTTAGCAAGCTTCTCATAAGGAACCATTAGGACTGTGCAGGGGAAGGAGAAAAAGAAGAGCAGGAACCACCAGAGTTTTTAAGGAAAACTAATGCACTTTGAAAACCAGTAGAAATATTTTCTTCATAAACTTACAGTTTGATAGATTGCAATGCTAGTTATTTACTATGGGAAAGAAAATAGACCTGGTATCTAGAAAAGCAAGTATTTAAGAGAGCAACCATGAAAAAGGGAGATGTAACAATCAGGCCAGGTTTTTGTCTTGGGACCAAAAAAATCTATATTTGGTTAATTTAAAAATAGCCTGTCATTTGTTTGACCAGTATTTCCCAAAAGCTTCTGTTTTCAAGTGGATAGATGTTGCTTCCATACACTGGTTAGTGGCTGGTAGCTGCCTTCAGGGAGAACAGAGCTGCTGGTCTGAATCTGTGGCAGACAAACAGCCTATCATACCAAGTGACAGTGAGCTAGGACTACCTGCATCTGGCAAATGTTTCAAATATAGCAAAAGGGTAACTGGAAGCCATACATATGAAGTAGTAAAAGATGAAGGTGAAATATAAGTTTATTTGATTACTTGCTTAGTCTTATCCCTTTGCCCAGGTTGCCCAGAGAAGTTGTGGACACCCCAACCCTGGAAGTGTCCAAGGCCAGGAACTGGGGTTGGATCCAGATGGACTCTAAAGTCTCTTCCAACCCAAACTATGCTCTGATTCTATGTTTTTTTTCCTAGGTGGATACATAGCAAATGCCTGTCTATATGTAGTCTAACCAAACAACTGAAATGGCCACAACTCACTTTCCCTCCTTTGCCTAATCAGACAGCCTGTTCTTCCATGCGTTCACAACCCTGCAGCATGTAAAGTTTAAAAAGTGTATTGAGCCTGTTGTGATCTCACTGGTAATTAATAGCGCAATGTGTTCGCAATGGCTGAAAGTGTAGTTATTTTAATGACTCTTGAGTATTCAATTCTAGAATAGTATTTCAAGTAAAATAAGCAATAATGACTTCACTATTCAATGAAGACATGCTTCAAAGTTAAGGGTAACATAAACAAATTATACAAGCAGCTAAGACTGTGTGGAAGCTTATCTCTAAGATAGCTGGCTGCAGTACCCTTAAACTGAATCCACTTGGTTTTGCAGTTGTAGAATTATCAATAACCACCAACCTAAAGCTCTGCTGAAAAAGCTTTCAAAAGACAGCCTTTAAGTGTCCTAATTAGCACATCACCTTGGAGGACATGCTTGTGATGTGTTCAGTGTACTGAAAACAACAGGAAAAAGTTCATTAATATATTAATTTATTTCATTTCAGTTTTAGTTCAATTGAACATCAGAGCAGACAACTTTTTCCTTTGTGACAATACAGGGAATTTTTGAAACACTGTATTTCCATATTCTACGAAGTATGTTTGAAAAATCAGATTATGGTTTCAAGCATATTACTGTATAATTTGTCAGGGAAAAGGCTGCAGTTAGGAACTCAGCCTGGTGCTTTAGTATAGTTTATAACTTCAAACATACTTTTCGCTTAATATTATATTAAAAAATAGAGCTTTAGAAGAAAACATGATTTTAATTCATGTTATGTCATCACAGTGTTGGGTAGCTAGAGACATTACTTAGTATAATAAATACTTACGACAATCTATTAAGAGTTCACAATATTAGATTTTAGACTAGGTACAGACCACCTAAGTTTTGTCTCTAGACAAAACCTATTACCTGCAATTTGAAGTATAATATATACACAGGTTCCAATAAAAATGGTGGAGGAATTATCATACAAAATGTAACTGTGATGTTGTGGACAATTTTTAAATTAATGCATCCTTATCTCTGCCAGATACGTTACTCAAATTTTATTCTGTTTCCCTAGGAAATATTTTGTTGTCCATTACATCACAAGTGCATATTTTTAAAAAAGTTGATTGAGAACAATTGAACTACTGCATTATGATGTTACGTTTTAGACATACTTCTTGATTTCATCATAAAGTACTAATACAAAAGCTCCGCCCATGCCTCTCAACACATTCGACCAGGCACCTTTGAAGAACGCTTTGGATCCTTCATCTTTAGCTATCTTCCTCCAGCAATCAATTGTGCCCTTATACATAATATCAGCTGTGGAAACAAACATAAAGGTTAGAAGGCTTGAATTTATACAGCAAATATGTTTCAACTTTTATATCTTTAAAACAACAAGGAATAAGCAAAGTACAGCTGAGGATTTAAAATTTAGCAATCAATTAATGAAAATTATTTCTCCATAGGAAATCAAGTAATTTCTCAGTCCTTTAGATCAGCATGATAGAAATAACCAGCAATGTGTTCCCCATAGGATTTTTAAGGACTCCAATGAGAAGGTTATTAATTTTCCGTAAGACAAAAAAAAAAAACCAAACAACTAGTATCTCCCATTTTATCTTGATGAGGCAGAACTTTCTGCAGCCAGAACACCACAGGAGCACTTATTCTTACCTCCCTTTCGGCCAGACTGCATCATCATCCTACGTCGCACAGTATCAAAAGGATAAGAAACCAGCCCTGCCACTGCAGTGACACTCTGGGCAATCATCCAGCTCACTACGATATGCACATTCTTTGGATCAGGCAACATACCTGTCATCAAGAACAAATGAACGGAATCAGTACACAGGGAAAAGGCTGTGGGAAAGATGGCTGTGGAAGAAATAATCACCCAGCAACCCCGGAGTCAATCCAAACCCAAGGCGTCTCAGAGCAAGTAGAGGGAGGCAGGAATGCGTGTCAGAAACACCTGTGCACATTCTAGCACTGCACTCAACAGGTGCTGAGCCAAGCCCTGCTTGTCCTTGTACTGCCAAGTGCCCTAGAGTGCCTTTACTGAATGAATCTTCCCTTGCAGTCACTCCTCCATGCACTCCTTACCCTTGGCCGTGTCGTATACGCCAAAATAGGCTGCTCTGTAGATGATGATGCCCTGGACAGACACGCTAAATCCTTGGTACAGGCCCCTCAAGCCATCAGACTTAAAGATCTTGACAATGCAGTCGCCCAGCCCAGAGAACTCCCTCTCAGCGGCTCCTTTGCCCACATCAGCCGCCAGCCGGGTCCTGGCGAAATCCAGCGGGTAGACGAAGCAGAGAGAGGTGGCTCCCGCGGCACCCCCGGACGCAAGGTTCCCTGCGAAGTAGCGCCAGAACTGCTTGTGCCTGTCCACTCCGCCCAGGAAGATCTGCTTGTACTTATCCTTGAAGGCGAAGTTGAGGGCCTGGGTGGGGAAGTACCGGATGACATTGGCCAAGTTGCCTCTCCAGAAGGAGGCGATGCCCTGCTCCTTGGGGATGCGGACTATGCAGTCCACGATGCCCTTGTACTGCTTATCGGCCGTGATCTGTTTGCTGGCATGCTGGACCTGTAGGGAGGAGAAGGAGGAGGACGGGACGGTGAGAGAGGGGCACCGCAGGGGTGACCCCGCACGCTGAAGGGCACGGACGGGGCCGGCCCTGCTCCCGCCACCCCGAGGCGGTGCTGAATGTCCCGGGCAGCTCCCGCGTAACCGGAGCCGGCAGAGCTCCTTCCCATATTTAG
>VXBT01009752.1:148532-180765 GCA_013400235.1 Oriolus oriolus | reverse complement strand
CCCGCCGCCCCGCGCCGCCCCCCGCCGCGCCGGCACCACCTGTGGCGCCCCACGTCGCCCCCTCACCTGCAGCAGCAACTTCACTCTCTCGATGGGGGCGACAGCCGTCTTGGAGACGGCGGCGGCGATCCCGCCGGCCAGAAAGTCCTTGACGAAGCTGAGCGCTTGGTCACCCATGCCGCGAGCCGGTCCGACAGCCCCGCCCGGAGAGAGGCAACGAGCGGACGCTTCCCCACCCCGCCGGACAAATGGCCCCGGTCCCCGCGCCGCCCCGGTTATAGCCCGNCGGACGCAAGGTTCCCTGCGAAGTAGCGCCAGAACTGCTTGTGCCTGTCCACTCCGCCCAGGAAGATCTGCTTGTACTTGTCCTTGAAGGCGAAGTTAAGGGCCTGGGTGGGGAAGTACCGGATGACATTGGCCAAGTTGCCTCTCCAGAAGGAGGCGATGCCCTGCTCCTTGGGGATGCGGACTATGCAGTCCACGATGCCCTTGTACTGCTTATCGGCCGTGATCTGTTTGCTGGCATGCTGGACCTGTAGGGAGGAGAAGGAGGAGGACGGGACGGTGAGAGAGGGGCACCGCAGGGGTGACCCCGCACGCTGAAGGGCACGGACGGGGCCGGCCCTGCTCCCGCCACCCCGAGGCGGTGCTGAATGTCCCGGGCAGCTCCCGCGTNCCCGCCATGTTCCCCCGAGCGGCGGCCGCGAGGGACGCGGGGCCCGGGACGTTTAAAGGACAAATTAAAGTTATCTGGTGCCTGCTGGGGAACGCGGTGTCAGAGCATGTGCCCGCTGTATTTATAGCTCCCGGGAGGCACCGGAGGGAACACGGGGAGCTGGCGGGAGCGTTTCAGGTCGCGTTAACCGTTCCGTGCAGGGGGGAGGCAGCGGCTGAGGGCTAAAAGCTTGGCCGGAGCGCTCTGAGAGTGCGACTAGCCAGCTGAGAGTGCTTTAAGCCTTGCCCTCATGTGCGTGGATTCACGCAGAGAGGGGCGAGGGCGACACGGATGTCGTGCCCAACAGCAGAACTCCGCAGGGATGCGCTGCCAGCCTGGAAGGTGGTGCTGTGTTCATGAGCATCAGTGACCAGCACTGGACTGGGCCTCCCTTGAGTCAAGGCCAGAGAGCTTCATGTTGTACGCACTGTGTGGAGCTTGCAGGCATCGAGGTCTTTAAATACCCCAGCATGCGCTGGGACGGCTTTCCCGAGGAGGAGACAACATGCCTTCCTGCATTGTACCCTCATTTCACCCCTGCAAGGTCAGACCCTCGCAAGACCCACAGGCAGTCCTCTCTGAAGGAGGGAGGGGAGGGGAGGGAAGAGACTGTGGGAAGCACATGCCCATGCATGCTGAAGTTGCTTGACTCGCACCAAGTGTGAAAGAAGAGTAAAGGCTGTAGTGAAGCTCTGCCTTCATGCAGCGTCTGGTTCTTAGAAAAACATTTGAGTCTCAAACGAAGATTACATGGCTCCCGCATTAGATTCTCTGTTTCTTATCTGTTCTTTCTGGCTGGCCCCCATAAGAAAGCAGGAGCTTATGATTCATTGTTGGGTGACTTGTGGAATAGTTATGTGAAAGGCGATGCAGCAAGGTATAGATGCATACCAAGGAGTTTGCCCTGAAGAGCTATTAAGACAGGGCAATATATGTTATAACAAGGAACTCATAGGGGTCTCTTTTGATTTGTAATATGGTATCAGTAACAAATATAGAATTCATCTTAATGTAGATGCTAAAAGCTTGGCTGTCCCACAAAGAGACATTCTTGCCAGGGCAGTGCATCTCTTCTCACCAATGTGTTTGTTAGCATGAGTCAATGGGATAGTACATTTGATCCCCTGTCTCTCTTGCCCTCTGCTGCTCTTAGGTCTGTTGAGGTCTCTTCTCATGAGCCTCAAGTGTGAGAAGAGGATGTCAGCTGTAATCTGCAGAAGCACCCTTTGTACCTTGGCTCCTGAGAAGATGAAGCCTTTCCCCAGCTTCTAAGAAAGGGGGAGAGAGCCCCCCCTCCCCCCGCAAAAGAGACATTTCCCCAAGCAAGGACCAAAAGCAGTTGCAAGTAGGAAGCATAGGGGATCTCTAGAATTAGACTGTGAATTGAAAGGAATTTTGTTTAACATATGTGGCTGCCTGCTACCTTTGATCTTTCCTTTTTCTTTCTCATACTACACTCACTAGGTCTGGTGTCTCCTCTTTCACAGGAAAGCAAACACCCGTTTAACACCTTGAGGCTTCTGCTGCTGGTTTCACACAGACCCCTGGGATAGTGATGCTCACAGCTGCTGCCTGACTACCCCGACTGATAAGGTCTCCTAGGGTGTGCACTCTGGTGCCAGCCAGTGCCCTGCTGACTGGTGTATGGTGAGTGGGAGATGGGAGAGTGGTGGAGAGATGCTGCTGGGGAGGGAAGCCAGTAGGGGGCCTGAAGTAGGACTGGAGTGGGGGTCTAGCCTGAAAGGATTGTTTGCCAGCCCCTTCCCCACCATCTTTGATTTAGCTCATTTAAATTGGTGGGTTTTTTTAATTAGCTTTTTAGGTCATTTAAATGGTTGGGGATTTTTAAATTATATTTTAATAAAGTCTTTATGATAAAAAGTCCAGTTAGTTTTTGAAGTTATTGTTGGGTATCATCATCACATCCACAGAGATTGTTTGATCTGATATTTCTGTAGTATTATTTACCCGTAACTGCCAGTATTTAACGAAAGGGCTGCATAGCAAGTGAGTTGCCACTTTTTCTGCTTCTGCTCTCCCTTCTCTGAGCCCAGGTATCTATTTCCAGGAGAGACCCTGCTTCCAAACAGTTTTAACAAAAGCAAGGCTAGACCAGGACATGTGTTGGCTACTTTGAGAGTTATTCTTCATTTGTTTGATTTTTGCTCTGAATACTTGGTTTGAATCTTTCCTATGTATGATTATGAGAGGGGGTTTGCTACTTATTGTAGAAGTTCAAACATATCCCGTAAGAAATTTACTGCTAACTCCACCGGTACCTTGAGCATAAGCATTTCCACTAGCTGGAAATGTCATTTAAAAAAAGCAGCTAAATAACTTTTGTCTTTTCATACAGTTAGTTGGTGTTTGATATTCAATAGTCTGATACTTTCCTAGAGAAATAGTTAAAACAGTTCTGAAAATGCAAGCTCTCTGAATTATCGAAAGCCATCTTTCAAGCTTCATCTTCCTCAGATCTTTGCAGCTTTTGATGGGTTATTTGTCTTTCTAGGCTGAGTTTGTGGGTGCTCTGCACTGCTGACGTAGCATAAAGACACTGGATTTTGTTCTTAAAAATTCTGAGCTGAAAATAACCTAGATCTACATTTTCAAGAGATTAGTGACTGACTGCATTGTGCTCTGGTGTGTGAATAGCCAGCTTGAAACACTACAGGAGATCAATTTTTCCAAAGTAGTGCATACCTTTCTTTACTTACTTAAATGTCCAAGACACTGGGAACCCTAGCATTGAGGCTAGGCCAGACACAAAATAAAAAAGCTTTTCCTCAAAAGTCAGCAGTCCAAGCCTGATGGTAGACACAAGGGGGAGCACAAGGAATCAGTCAGACAATCCTGACTCACAGCTTAGAGAGTGGTGAGTAGACAGTGTATGGGAAAGATGCCAAGAAGAAAGATGTTTTTTTCAGGAATGATTTGTGGGATTGTAGTAAGTTCTCATTTTTAAGATTGGTGTATATTTGAAGTCAGGCAGAGGAGAGTAAGAGAGCCAAAACAGAGCTAATTGAGGATAAGAGTTGAAAAGAAATAATGAGGTTGGTGATGACAAAGATGATCAAGAAGAACGAAGTAGTGTGAGCCTTGAGCTTTGTTTTAGGCAGGTATTAGTAAGGGTTATTTTAGCTGAATGTTGGTGTTACCTGTTTTGGGAGCCTATATTGAGCTGGAGAGAGGGAAATTGGACAGTAAGTGTAAGCAGCAAATTGAGAAGAGAAATGTTAGTGCTGGAAATAGCAGTAAGAGTCAACATAGTGTGTATTTGTTTATTAGAGCATGTCTGTAACGTGAGGATGAGGAGTTGGAGGAGGGTCAACATTTCAGAAGAAAACTGAGGAAGTGGATGAAAATTAATATCAGGAGTTCTGTTGTAACAGGACAAGCATGGGACATAGAAATAGGAAGGAAAAAATACCCAACCTGTCACACAAGGAATAAACTTTTAGGAAGTGAGCATATAAATATTTCCTTTGGCAAGGATTTGTGCAGAAGATGTTCAGGAAGAGAAAACTGAAAACTGCAGGTCTTCATTTAACTTGGAAAAGTAGGAAGAAAATTTATAAGGATGGCACAACTGGAAGGGGAGACAGTTAAATGGTTGTGAATGAAGTAAACCTGGTCACAGATCAGCCAGGAAGTTGAAGCTGAAGGCAGAGTGAGGTATGTGTTTGGCAATCATACTTCATAATTCATGAGATAGGAGCGGAGAGTAAGAAATGGAGCGAGTCTACAATCAATCTGTGCTAGAAAAGAAAGATAAAGGAGGAGGAAGTGGGCTTTTCCATCTTCAGAGGGGAGAAGAGCTGAGATATTGCTCAAAAGCAGACAAAATGTGATGGGGATGGTGAGGGTAGCCTCAGTGTGAGAGTAAGGGATGGGATGGGATGGAGAGAATGGAGGTTTCTGTAAGGGACTGAATCTGCGGAGAGTCAGGCAAGGGCATCCAGGATGTGTGGACAATGAGATTTAATAGGCCTGTGGGAAGTATTTAAAGCGTGTCTCCCAGCTGCAGCAAGTGAAGAGAAGAAAGGGGAGTGGACCAGGCAGAAGGAGAGAACAGGAATACAAGAAGAGCTAGTTGAGCAATGGTAAAGTCTTGAGAGTGGGGATACGGAGGTGTAGGTGTGGAAAATAGCGCTAAGGATGCAGAGTAAGAGGTAGGGCTCATTGCCTCAGGAAGACTGTATGAAAAACAAGAAGCAGCAGCTGATGGAATAAAAAGGGAGAGATGAAACCAGGCTAGGTGGAGGGGGAAAACTAGAGGAGTACAGAGATAAGTTGCAGCAAGAAAGCACGTGAGAGATGTGGAGAAAAAGCCCACAAGCAAGGTTAACCAAGATAGACAGAGTCTCTGTAGTCTGCAGTGACTGGCTTTCTCTTGTGCATGTGTGTGGCCAGGCATGTTATACTTTTGACATTCCCTGTTGACTGAACTAATAATGAAAGTGTATGTGTTGACTGAATATCTTCTACCCCATTAAAAATTGCCCTGGTGAAAGCAACTAACCTAAGGTTAATATGTTTATTCAATTTTCAGTGCTTCATTGGCTTCACTAGTGGCCACTCTGAGGTACTGGAGAAGGCAAAGATCACTGGGAAAGGGTGTGGCATGAGGAACTGGGGGAAGGGAAACAAATCAAGCACCAATACTGCAGGATTTGGTTCCTCATCAGAGATTTGTTTATTTCACACAAGTTCACATCCTTAGTGCAACAGAACTAAACCAGAAACTATCTGGTACTCAAATCAGGCAAGCACTAATTTCTGCTACAGTAGTTGTTTGAAGAATTGTAATCACAGTCTTTACTCTGAAATTAATTTCATTTCTCTATAGGACTGTACAGTAAATACTTGGTATGCTCTAGACAGAATAACAGCATTGCAAAGATTTAGAACGTCAGTAGTTTTTCCTCATAGGTCTCAACGTACCTTGAGAACAAAAATCATCTTTTATATCACAGGTGTGCATTACAGTGAATAATTAATGGATTCTGCAGGCTGTCATAAACATTTACAGTATTCCAGAATATCTATTAATTGTTTGATTATTAATGCAGTCGTGACACAAACATAACAGTACATGTTACAGATTTTGGTAAACTCATAAAGCAGAGGTATTGTGGACAGTTTCCAAGCCACATATATAAGCAAATTAATGACTTACTAGGCTCCATAATAGTTAATTTACTATTTACTGGCTTTTCTTTGGTAAATATATTTTGATATAAAGCGTAACTCATTTTCCTCAGACTGCATTTTGGAAGAAAACACAAAGAAAACTGAAATGACTTTCACAAGGTCATTTTGTCAGTGTGTGGTAGAGCAAGGCATGAATAGAAGTTTCCAAGTTTTGCCAGATCTCTCTTACACATACCATTTGTTTATATATGCAATAATATTAAAAGTCAAGATTATATTTATTCCAGTAATACCATTAAAGCTTATTCAGAACAAGCATAAAGCAAAATTTGAAAGCCTACTTTGCAGCTGAAAGGAATGTTGTACTTTTTCTTTTGGTGTAGATCTCTGCAGAAAGTAATTCCTTTAGTCATTTCCAAACATATTTCATTATGTGGTGGAACCTATATTCCTTCTTGGATTTGGTGATTTTCAGGTTTTGTGCTTCCAGGAAAAAAATACATGCTGAGAGGGTCTCTGATGTTTACATATTCTTTTTTTTAAAAAATTCTAGTTTAAACTAATTTTGCATGGAAGAAATGAGATCTGGAGAGTGTTGTGTTCTGTGCAAAAACTGTAACCTTCAGGGAAAGGTTTACCTCTCAAGAAAAGTCTGTATTTCCAGGGTCCTAATTGTTATGTTTGATAGATACTTGAAGCTTCGTTTTCCTACTTACTACTTTGAAATATTCTATTTTCTATCATTTTTTGTCTTATTTTCCTGAGATAGAAGTTGTGCTAAGAGATAATTAACATTGTACTTTGCTTTCCTACATGTTCCAGTTCATTCCCAGAGATGTGCTTCTCATGGTGTTCACCAGATCTCTTGGAAGGTGTGACAGCTGCAAACAGTATCAACAATGCCGAGGCAGGTGTGTGATCAGAGCAAAGCCAAGCTATGGCTGAAGCCCTCTGTATTTTCCACAAGACACAATTTTCTCTTGCTGCTAGTGAGTACACTTCTTAGCAGTAACATTCCAAATGTGTTTTATGTCCTGATCAGGAAATAAAGTTGTTCACCAAGTTCTCCTGCTTACCTAGTGGGGTTTTTTTTTAACCTTTGTTTGCTTCCAAACTGGAGAAACACTGGGTTGTGTGAATGCAGGATTCAGATGCACCTGCCTAAGTTCCATGACCTAGAAAATAGGCCTGATTTGTTTTCAAAGCTTGGCAAAGCAAAGCTATTAAAAAAGTGAAAGTAATAACATAGACTTTTCTGACCTGGAGTTTGCAACATGCTCTTCAGAAAATCTTTTGGCTTGGAAGCATGTCCAGTATGACCCCCAGCCCTCTTTGCGTAGTGCAACATTCTTTACATCATTTGTGCAATACCCTGTGTGATGACTCTCGTGTTCAGCTTTCCATAGCTCTGTTGACTCTTGCATAGTTTTCAATTGCCTGCCTCTTCTTAGAGTTGTACGGACTTGTTCTTTCTTCTTAGGTCCACATAAACTAGTAATTGCCATTTTAAATTATTCATACAGCACTGGTGCAAGTTAGAGTATATGAGGAAATCTCATGTAGCGTTTTAAGAAGGGTTTTATTTTCTATTTTGCTCAAGCTTACTCTTCTAAATATTATCTTAATACAAATCTTAATGGGATAATGCAAGTCTTAATTCAAGTTGGTCGTTGCTCTTTTCAATTCATCTTTTTAGCATCCTTTGTGTTGCAGTAATTTTGGAGTATCAAAACTTATTTAAGTTGATCTTTTTATGTTATGTCTGTTTTGTTAATCTTCTGGTTTGCATTTTCTAAGTTGTTTCTGTGTGTGATTTTACTGTTCTAGGTGTTTTTAAAATCCATTGTTTCAGGCAGACAGATTTGAATTGTTAAATTATTTAAGTAATTTATTTGTTTTCCATCTGCTCTTTCTGATAGTACATCTAGTTATAATATAATAATTTTCTTTTTAATAAAAGTGTCCACATTGTTAGCTCCTGCTCAAGTTGTTACCTCTTCCTGTTTTCAGATGTTTTATAGAGTTTCTCATGCTGTGATTTTACTTTAGACTAGTCATTCTTCTGTGAAATAGTTCCTAGTAGTTCATGATTTTCTTGCTGACAGTAATTTTATTTTCATATATTGTAGGAAAAACTGAAATTATTTCTGACAGCAGTATATATTTAACTGAATCACAGCTTCATGCACAGTCAGATAACTGCACTGCAATAGCAAAAAAAGGTAATCATATTTTTATAATACAGAAACAATTTCATGCATTAAATGTAGATATAATTTTTATGCAAACTTGCAATAGCTATTAGCACAACAGTTTTAATAGAATTTCAAGCTTATTTTCAAGTAAGTGAGAAATGAATAAATTGTATTACTTGGTGAATGAATCATCCATTTTTTGTCACCTTACATGCTGGTTGAATAGGCCACAATTACATTGTTGTTGTAATTCAAATTGTATTGATTATAATGCCAGAAATGTTTTTATAATAAATTGAAATATTAATCTTTATTTTGCAAGAAAATGGCAAATTAAGGTCAGTCCCATGCCACACATTATTAAAATGCATGAAGAAAAGAAAGGTCTGCTGAAAAGCCAAAATCCCAGCAAGTGGGATGTTGATGTTAAAGACGATAACTGCACTGCTGAAGAGTGAGAAAACTGGGTGAGAAAGTCTTTACATGCTGGAGTTTATGGGTTTTATGGCGTTCAACCTCGTGTCCCTTCATGGGGTATTTCAGTGCTTCAGAATTCACTGTGGAAAAAATCCAGTTTGAGTCCCAGGTCAAAAAATTCCTTTGAATTTGAATTTTCCCAGCTGAGCCCAGCTGATATACAGGATATGAAGGGGAACAAATTATGGGGACAGAGGCAGAAGTCAGGCAACAACTAGATTATGTGGTATGTTACCTCAGCTTGATGAAAAAAACCAATCTGTATTTCATTCATTCCTAGAGAATGACTGCCAGCTTCTGATTCAATGGGAATTCAGTTTAATACTTTCATATAAATCTTCAGAAATAAATGAAGATAATGTATTAACATACATTCTTAAATGTTGCTGTATTATTTGAAATTGACATATATGTATGTACAGCTATGTTAAATGTAGGTACGAATGAATGTATTTGCTGTAAAAGTGGCTTGCAGGTCAACACTGTAAAAGGAATTGTCCTATTGCTCCATTTAATTTCTTTTCCTTTGTAGTAATACACAGTAAGGGAAGAAATTGAGATTGAGCTGTTTTCTATTTTCCAGATGCCTATGAAGGGATAAAAGACAGGGGATGTTCTGAGTATATATAATGAGGAAAATTGAGATGTTAGAAACAGCGGTCCAGACATGAAACAGTCTTGAAATAGTCAGTCAGAGATAAATTATCTGGACCTTGTATGTTACTTCCAGGATCACAGTGGTGGGGGCGGGGGGTCACCCACAAGCTGTGCAAGTCTGCTGCTTGTTTGTGATTTGCTTTTCAATGTTGTAGGTTGGTACCCTCTTTTCTACATAGAACTAGACCTGTGACTCAGGTCAGAAGAAACAGTTCAAATAAAATAGGTCTTTATGCAATTTAAAATATCTCTCTGGCTTCCACGGATTTCCATCAATGCCATCCTTCATTTTTTGTGGGGTGTTTTTGAAGTTGCAGGCTTTTTTGTTCACTGGCAATAATCCACAGATAGAAAGAGCTAAGAGTGAAAAATGGTAAGACAGCAGTATCAGGTACCCTGCAGCTTATTCTATACTTTTGTCTCCTGTTCTGCCCCTCACCTCTGCAAAACAAGATTGAAAAAGCCCAAGCCACCATAAGCAGAGCACTTCTCCTTATTCATCCATTTCTGAAACATCCTCAGTTTGAGAGAAGAGGAGACCCCATTGATGCAGTTTTGGGAAAGCTGTCCGACAGCTGTGCACTTTCTCCTACTGGGCACAGCTCAGCAGGGGAGGCTGTTCTCAGTTTCGAGCAGCAGTGATGTGGATGGGAGGAGTTGATTATAGCAAGGGATGAGAAGCATGCATTTACACAGTCTCCTTTTCCCTGCCACTTCTCCACTCTCCAGCAAGCACGGGTTTATTTTAGCATTGGCCTTCTGAGGCAGGATTAATTTTCCCCTGAATAGGTCAGGCTGGAACAGAGCCAGGAAACATGGCCTTTCATAGCTGGGGTGACTCAGGAAGGCAGAGATACCTACTAAGTAGACAGGGCCTCTAACTGCTGGGGCTATGCCCAGTGCAAGAGAAGTATCCTGGAATAACCTTTCTGATAAACAGCAGGAAAGTCCGTATGGAATCTTTTTCCAGAAGCCGATGCCAGGCTGAACCAGGCTGTAGTGCTGCCCTCTGCTGTTTAGATTCGGGGAAAAAAGTAAGTCAGTGATGAAATCCCGCAAATCTGTAACAAAGTATAACTAGGAGAGCAGTAGCGGGTGAATACGTGCTTTCAGCCTCAAATGGCAGGCAGTGCTTCAGCCAGTTGAAATGTGACCTAATATCTTCACTAGCAGTTCTGTTCATAGCAACAGAACCTAGCTAATAGTTTTCTTGGGGTTTAGCATTGGTAGGGCCCTTGTGGCTCTGCAAAGCAACTTGTAGCACAGAAATCACGACATGCTTGTTTGTGTTTCAGTGTTCAGAGGAGATGCAGAGGAAAGAATTTCCACCAGTAATTCAGATGTTAAAAAATTTACTATACTTACTATTATGTAGAATTATTAAATTCCCTACTTACATGTATTTGATACAAAGTTGTGTAGAAAGCTACAGTCATCTTGTCTAAGTGCATGAGACCAGGAGGTGTCTAGGACCTTTTTTCCATAGCTAATCCATGAGGCAGTGTGGAAGCAAAACGGAAGTAATTTGATATTTCATCAGAGCTAGAGGGAATTGCCATCAAGGGATATTTCCTGGCCATGGTGCCGTACACCCTTGATAGACTTGGAGCCTGTGTAGCCCTGAACACTTGCACATCTGCAGATATCCCAGCAGCTGTAAGAGCTGTGTTTAGGGTTAGGGTTAGCTGTGTTCTGGAACGTAACAGCTGAGCTGATTTCATGGCCTTAATGAAGTAAATGAGCTTATGGTGTGTGATTCTGGAAACTCCCTGTTTTGCTTTGCAAAACAGGTTTTAATGCTAAGCTTTGATTGGCATCTTAATGCTCGTATCTTTAAATGTGATATGCATGTTTCACTTTTTGATACTGATTTTAAAACACTTGCCTTCAACTTTTTTGTCCCAAACATCCTGTCCTGACTGCATGGGATTTTGACTTAGCTATCAGTGTGCCTGTGGCTCCTTTCAAGGGAAAGAAACTTCTCATTTTCTGACTAATAAAAAAATCTATAAAATCTAAATAAATGCAGAACTGATCAGAACTCTGTGACTCAACTAATTCTGTACAGTGATAAATAAAAGCAACTGTAATCATTAATTGTGGCAGTCTTTAGCAGGAATTCAGAGATGCAGCAGCATGCGAGTCCAGTGAGAGAATGAATTATTTATTAATTTTGCAATATCATTTATATATCCTAGTTCCAAAAAACCATTGGACAGTGTCCACACCTGTCTTGAGGTGATTGGCTGAAGCACCAGACATCCCCTTCAGATTATTTGTCCCATGTAACTTAACAAAACACCAGATGTGAAGGTTATTTACAAAAACTCATCTTACTGTTTATATAGCTTGCATAGCAAAGGAAAATTCTCACAGAATCAGTGCAAGGAGATGGAAAATTTCTCTGCTTAGCAGCTTTTCAGTATCCACAATTAATCCTGTCAGCAACTCAGCAAATTGTTGTACAGTGTGCAGAGGCTTGTGGTGACTTGTTTATGCAGGCAGTTAATGAATAATAAAGTAAATAAAAGCTTCTTTCACAAAATGTGAGTTAATTAAGAATTTTTAGAGGTGTATTTCACTTTGGGAAGTGGCTGTAACAGTGGAGCTGTGAGGCTGTTTTTTTGGTTCCCCTGCCTTCAGGAGTGAATACTTTTAATTCTGTTAGAGAAACCCTTTTCTAACATCCAAGCCTGCAACCTCAAACTGAACTTTAGAGGTGAGGACTTTTCTGCTTGTGTTGTAAACCATAATCAGGCCATAATTCTGGGCCTGTTTGGGGGAAGACAGAGAACCAATGTGCCTGTTTAACCTTCCTTTCCACTTGGTTTAATCTTCAGTTTTGGGATCATTTGGCTTCATTTCCCAGGCTCCCAATAGCAGAAGAGAGAGACTATACTGTTGTCTGGCTGGGATGCTGATTTGTGCAAGCAAGGTTCACAGCTCAGCCAAGTTGGCAGGAGGACCTGGTTGAGTAGAAGTGATCATTTTGCTTTCTACAGAGCCCAGGTGTTTGGTTGGCTAGTATTTGATTCCATCACATTGGCATTTACAGCAGAAAACAATTCTCATGGAAGATAGAAACCAGATCAGTTTTACTTGTAGTCTCAGAAGTTGAGGATATGGGTTGAAAAAAGTGGGAACGGGTAAAGTCTGATTGTGTCTTTTCTTTCATGGATTTCACAGGGAAATGTGAGATGGGAGAATCAGTCCAGCAGCTGGTGTGACTGCAATTGAAGCAAAGTTGGCAAACTTGGTACAGTCTGATTTTATTTCACTCTTGGCCACATTCTAGTAAACATCTGTCCAGTCACATTTATTTCATTTAAGTCGTGATCCCTTCGTGAGTGTAAACTGCAGAAGCTGCAGAAGGCACAGAAGTCTGTGAAATTTGAAACACAGAAAAATCACTTGTGATAGAAGAGAGGGATCCACAGTTTGATGCTGCCATATGAGCACCTTCTGAGATGTGTCAAGAAATCATGCATTAGAGATGTGTGTATCCTTGCTTTTATAGTTAGTGAGTTGACATGTAGATAAAGGCCCTGTGAATATCTGCATTGGGACAGGTGAATTCCAGCCTGCACCAATCCTGCAGTGAAAGATTTGCTGAGAATTTGTGGGCTCCCTTGGTTGGGAAGTGGCAGCATCACTAAGTTCATTTTCAGGAAGGGACATTTGCACAGACTTGCAAAGACCATCATCCTTCTTTTGTTAGGTGGCTTTTATTGTTCCCAGGTATTTGGATACTAGGGTGGATTTTTTTGTTGTGGTTGGTTGGTTAGTTAGTTGGTTAGTTTTTGGTTGGGTTTTTTTTGTTTGGTTTGGTTTTGTGACTGTCGGTAGCTGTGCAGAGCCTCTTCCATCAGTGTGCTCTCAGTCCCTTACAGCAGACAAACCACAAGCACTGACCGATGGAGAAATGCTCAGTCTTTATCACCTTTGCACTCCTCCTGAAGCTGCTGGATAAATGGTTGAAGGAACTGGTTTAAGTAACCATGTGGAAATATCCCTTGTGGAAGAAAATCCATGGTAGCTTAGAAACGTTGGCATCTGGCTGTCAGCTGGTGGGTGTCTGGCATTCTCCATTCACTGCCTCCTTCTGCCCCTCGGTCACCAGAATTGCCAGCCTCTGGACCTCAGAATGATGCCTGCTCTCATCTTTGCAGAATGCTGTGTTCACCCTGCACTTGGGATTTGACAGCATTGGCAAAAACTGTATGTGGCTCTCAGGCTTTTTTTTTTTTTAATGCTTCTCAACTGGACTTGTGTGTTTCTCAGTGCAGTAGGCTTTATTCTGGAGGAGTACTGGTCACCGAGGAGTAGTTCAGAAGTAAATGTTTAGTTTTAAATATGCCAGCAAAGTGTCCTAAATAATTCATTACTGTGCTCAGTTGGTTGTTTGAGTTCTCTGATATGTTGTTTATATGAGGCAGTATTTTTGTAAACTCCATTAAGTGCTATCCCAATCCTGAACAGTGTGGGCTGAACCTGTATGCCAGGAGGGGGAAGGGAGACAATTTTTCATGTACCATATAGGGTGGGCAGCTTTCTTGAAATGGAATTGGACCCTTTCTCCAAGTGGAAGATGGACTATCTGGTTAAAGTAGTTCAACCTTTTCACTAACCTAGGCCTCATTTGTTTTCAATGTGTATGAAAGTATGTTTTCTTAGTATTGTTTTGTCTTTTTTACATTTTTCTCAGGAATAACTGACAAATTAAAGAGAAAGATGATTAATGACCAGGAATTTCAGGAAGCAGTTGAATGCTAGTGAGAATGAGTTTCTTTATCCAAAACAATCTCTCTGGTGAAATAGAATTTTAACTTCCTAGGAGTGTTTCCTTAAGCACCCTTTTTCACAGTCCCTACAGCTGAATGCATTCAGGGCATTTGTGTTTCTGTATAAGGGAAACTATGTGAAGTAACTGGATTATTTAAAGGGTAGGGAAATAATGGATTTTTTCAGCTGATTTTTCATTTTCAAGCCACAGCTGGACAATCCTTTGCTGCCTTACCATCCTCAGTGTGCCCAACATACTGATGAACTGAAGACTAAAAATCTGAAGATCTTTTCATTATTCTTAGTTCAGTCATGTTGGAGATTCTTGTCCTTTGTTCAGGATGGTGCCGTAGCTGTACCTTCAAATATCCTGTGTCTTTAAGGGGAATATTGCATTACCAGATTTTAATTGTACTTCATTCTGAGTACAGGGAGCAGTTTCTGCCATCTGTCTCTAAGAGGGAGATCTCAACACTGCAGGAATGAGTTTGACAGCTCCTGATTATGCTTTAGTTGCAGTCTGTCTGAATGTATGGAGGCATCAGCTTCATGGTGGTTATAAGTCACCAGTTTATATTGCTTCCGCACAAATTTTCTTCTTTTTTGGCACTTTCCTGTAAGTTGGATTTATTTCAGATATGGAGGGTTTTATTGCTGTCAGTGTTTTCACAGCAAGAGATACCTTTACGTCAGGATCCTCTTGATCCTTTCACTTGAAAGGAAGTTCAGCTGCACCCATCTTCTGTTTTTTCCACGCACTAAGTGTCTGAGATTCTTTTGTCATTTCACCCATTTCACTAGTGGACATTTCTGGGTGTTGTCCTGAACAGAGGGGAGTCACTTTGAGTGGGAAGTAACAGATGATGAACAGGAAGAGATGCACCTCCTGCTACGACAGATATAACTGAAGTCTCTTCAAGATTGTGGGGAATGTGAAGCTGTCCTGTCAAACAGCTTAGAAACTGGTGTTCACAGAGAGTTTTTCTTCTGTGTTCACCTCTGCAGATAGATTTGGTTTTTTGCATTGCTTGTTCCAAGCTGGGAACAGGAGGCTCTACTGCACCTCCTTTCAACAAGGATTTCTATCATGTCTTGGTTGTCACCAGAACTATAATTCTTCATTGCTTCTTTCTACCTCACTTTTCCTTTGGGCATATTTACAGACCTGCTTGTCTTGGAGGTGCCTTTTCAGTACATTGTTGCATTATCAATGGAGCAAAAGAGTGACACTGGACTGTCTGTTCTGAAATGTCTGTCTGGTATCTGCTGTGATAAGCTACTTGGATGGATGTGATGGGTTGGCCCTGGCCAGCATCTAAATATCCACACAGCCACTCACTCAGTCATTCCCATGCAGGATAGGGGAGGGAATAGGAAGAGCAAAAGTTATAAAACACTTGGGTTGAAGTAAGGATATTTAATAAGTGAAAAAAAAATGCAAAGGGATGCAAAGCAAATCATTCACCACCTTCCACAAGCTGTCTCTGAGCAACAGCTACAATGGCTACCTTGGGAGACAACCCCACACCCAATATTTAATGCTGAACATGATATTATATGGTATGGAATAATCCTTTGGCCAGTTTGAGTCAGCTGTTCTGGCACTGTTCCCTCCCACCTTCTTGAAAGGACAAGGGGTAATAGGTTTTAATTGAAAGAGGGCAGGTTTAGATTAGATATTGGGAAGAAATTCTTTACTGTGAGGGTGGTGACGCACTGGCAGAGTTTGCCCAGAGAAATTGTGGATTCCTCATCCCTGGCAGTGTTCAAGGCCAAGCTGGATGGGGCTTTAAGCAATCTCGTGTAGTGGAAGGTGTCCCTGCCCATGCCAGGGAGGTTGGAACTGAATGATCTTTAAGCCTCTTCCAACCCCAATCATTCTATGATTCTTGTCCCTGCCCTCCCCAGCCTACTCACTGGAGGGTGTCAGTGGGAGAAGAGGAGAAAGCCTTGATGCTGTGCTCTGCAAGCACTGTTTAGCAATAGCCAAAAGACTGGTGTGTTATCAACAACACTATTTTAGTCACAAAACCAAAACACAGCAACATATGGGCTTTCATGAAGTTAACTCAATTCCAGGCAGACCTGGTAGAACAGAGCTTCTTTACACTAATTCGTAGTAGATTGGGGTAGTTTCATGGATGGCATAAGGATCCTGATGACTCAGTAACAGTTCAGCTCTTTCTCCCTTCCCATTTTATGTTCCCCGTCTCCTCTCACGTCAGCACTAGCAATCATGTCGTCTTACAAAAACTGAGTTTTCAGCACGTCCTCAATAGTGAGTCAAAGCTGTTACGTAGTCAGGGAGCTGGGAAAAATGACAGAAGTGACCTTTCTGGAATAGACGTGTCAGTTTGTGACCTAGCTGGGTGGTTGTTGTACACCAGTTGTACTTCTTCATTCTTATATACCCCTAATTAATCTTCCCCACCTCCACTTTTCTCTTTCTCAATGTTTGCTATCACCATGTGGTCTGTAGCTCCTACTTCAGCTTTAGAGCATTTAGCTAGAGAAAACTAGAAATGCAAAAAAGGATCCAATGGCTTGGTTCTCTGAAGCTCTGATGCATGAATCTCTCATTAACAGTTAAGTAGAAAAAGAAAAGTAATATTTAATGTATGCTATAGAACTAGACATAAATTCACTCATATACATTATGTATGCCAATGCAAGACAGACAGAGAAGATTAATGTTTAACTTCGAGTGTTTTTTCTTAGGGGCTCTCTACACAGGTCATTAGAATAGATATGCAGTATTACCATGTATTTCAACTTTTTTTTTTTTAAACTCTGAAACATGTGCAAGGTATGTGGGAGGGTTTCCGTATGAAGTTCCTCTGCTGAAAAAGCAGAGTGGGTTTTTTGGAATGTCCTGGCCACTAGATGGCAGGGTGCCCTTTGGATAAAGGAAGCACTAGGCTGTGTTCGACACTAATTTGCTCTCAGTCTCCAAACTTCTTATTGAGATTATCGAGAGTTTTGCTGGAGTGAGGAGCGGCTGCAGCTCTGGAGAGAACTCTAGCTGTGTTATGGCCCTTTGACAGCACTAATACGCATTTTTAAATTTTCCCCAGTAAAACAGATACCTTAATTGAATTCTGCTGAGCTGGAGAAATTTCTGCCTCTTGTGCACGTGCTGTTTTTGCTCTGCCAAGTTCTGAAGTACTCAGTCCTTGAAGGGAATTCAAAAGAGGAGACTAGCCCAAGCTATGACCTTGGAATCTGGCTTTAAATAGTTTAGACTGACAGTTTGCTGCAGGTGGAAGATCCAGTTAGCATTTAGAAAAGTTGAGGGCTTTAATTTTCACTATTTCACACAAATTTCATCTTGGATTAGATCTTCATCTAATAAATTCAACTGAATGAAACGTGTGTAATGGTGCTAAGAAACCATAAGGATACTTACGTTTAGACTGGAGTTATTATAGTTTTCAGAATGTTAAGATGAGGAATTTGTGCACATTTACTATCCCAGATATAAATCTGTATCTGGGGAAGGTGTGTGTAACACCCCTCTATTCTGAAATGCAGCATTAAACATTGGTAAATTGAAATGACCACGCTAAGATCAGGTCCACGTCATTGAGTCTGTGAGCTAATGAGGGGAAAAGGTAAAAGGTGTACCAAACTGAGTGCTTTGTCATGGTTTTTGTAGCATTACACTTCTTTACTAACACATCTAGAAAACTGGTAGGGAAATTCTCAAAATTTTGAACTTTTATCTTTTTAGTGAATAAATAGTTAATTTTTAAATTAGTTGGCTCATTTAATAAGTACAATGACAAGTTAACTTTGACTTTATCAGGGTATATGATCCTGTAATTAATGTTCCTCAAAACTAAATAAACTATTTAACAAAAATGACCACATTTTCAAGTTTATATTTTGTGGTGTTTGAAATGGATTAGTTTTTCTTCTTCTGGAATAGTTTTTTATACTTTATTAAAAAAAAAAGACTGAAAAATATTTTAAATTAGTTAAATTATAAACGAATGTGGTTGACAAGATGAAAAGTATAAGTTCAGGGAAACAAATGTTTTGTGATAAGCTGTTTCAGAGAGGACACTGTTCAACTTGTGTGAAAGATATTTTCAAGTGGTGTATGGTGTGACATATTGTGCAATTTTTAATTACATTTTCAGAAGTTACTTACTTGTAGTACTTGCCACTGGCTAAGCTTTGTTACAAATGACACTTCTTAAGCCTGTTGAATCATGACTTGGATCCTTCGGCTATAATGAAATACAGGAGTTTTTTTGCCAAGTTTTGCCCACATTCAGTTTGGGAATGATCTACATCTGCTTTCACAGGAAAAAAGGTATCAGCATTCCTAGTGTGTTACACAAGAGTATCTCTCTCTTGAGGCTGCCTGCATTGCACGTACACTATTCATACACTAGTAGGCTTGTACTTAGCCTTTTTATCTGCCTTTTCTGCATGCAAGGGCAGATTTCAGAGCAGGGTGACCTAACTGGTGGGCTTCCAATCACATCTGAACTGGAGTTGAACGTGTGTTTTTCCAGGCCATCAGACATGAGGTATCTCTTGTGCTCCAGTGGGAGATGCTATATTTTTAGCATCCTTGTGGGCATGAAGGAGCAGCTGCAGTGTGCAGATCCCAGCTGTGAGGAGAGTTGGCGGTGCTGGCAAAGCTGTAGCTGGTACACTGCTTCTTGCTGAGAGGTGCATGGTGGAATTGCCCAGACAGCCTCAGTTAAAATGAATGGAGTAGCAACTGATTTATTCCATATAATGTAAGATTTCTGGCTTGCTGTAGCAAAAATGCCTCCAAGTTATCTGGAATGTTTTTTAAGTCCTTTTTCAGAGAAAACATCCTGTGTGGGTGAAAAGCTCTTCTTTTAAATATCACTCTTTTGGTTTGGTTTGGTTTGGTTTTTTAATAATAAAAACTCTCTTTTGCCACCTGCACTATCTGAATGGCTTCCCTTTGCTGTGTCTACATTTCACTTCAAAAATCTGCTGTAACATCTCCATCTGTTCTTCAGAGTTGGGAAATGGCAACTTTTGTACCCCCAGGTACCAAATGCTGTCGTTCTTGGATCAGGAAGCTGCTTCTGAAAGAAGTCCTTTTCAGTGAGAAACAACCCTTTATTTTGTCTGGTAGCCTGTTACCCAGCCTGGATTTTTCACCCATGCTTTATAGGTTGACATTGCTCCTAGGATCAGACAAAGCAGTTCACACCCTCCATTGCATGTAACGTCAACAGTCCAGAAGAAGAGCTGAGGTTTACATCATCCTCCTTCATACATCTCACATAGATAATGGGAGGCTGCTGGGAAACTCTTGGCTAACAGTGTTCTCAGGCCACAGTGGAATGAAAGCTAGACCTGGATACAGTGTAAGGCAGCCCTGAAAGCGTATGTGGAGAACACAGCAATCATCCTGTATGGTGTCCCTGCTTGTGACACCATCTCTGAGCTTAGCACCCAAGAAAGACAACTCTGATAATGCTTGATCAGATGTTCTGGCGGAATCCCCATGAGGCCTCTCAAGAGGTTTTTTCACTCGTTACCTGCTGTTGAAGCAGCGGTAAGGAGACACAAAGGTCTTGTACTTTTCATAATTGATAAGAAATGCTTGTAGCAGCAGATCCTTACATGTGGTTATAGATGTCTGTTTTACTATGGAAAGGTATTTAGTAGTCTAGCACAATTACTTTTTTCCATTTTCATTTTCTCCCAGTTCCTGTTGTTTCCACTACTAACTCAGCAGCAAGGGAGATGCTGCTGTAGCACATCTGGTATCGACAGGTGGTGACAGCTTGCAGCCTTTTAACCACTACTTTGCTTAAGCCTCCTCTAAGCGGGAGTTTTACAGTAACACAAAAAACATATGGTATCACTGAAATAGCTTTGCCTGAGGGGAAGACACACAGAGCTGAGATCTGGGAGATTCCTTTGGTAAGGGTAGAAAGGTGCTGGATTAAGGGGTGGTTTAAAAGGCATGGGATGAGAGATCATGAGATCTGGTTTTATTTCCTACCAGTGTGACACTGGACAATGCATCCCTTGTCCCTCCTATGGCAGGCAGAGGTTAGTAACTATAAAATCCATCAGTTTGTGAAGGGCACAGGTGTGGGGGATGATGGAAAGTCGCCTAGACTTGCTGAGCAGCCTGGTTTATGCACATAAGGAGTCGAAGAATCCAAGATATGGGAGGGAAAGACACACAGCACACTGGACAGTTCAACAAAATACTGTACTCATACCACACGCTGCATTGCTAGCTCTTAATAATAGTAATTTTGGCATGGTATGGACTTGCTTACACTTTCTCACAATATAAATGGGGATTATAACAGGGGGAGTATTTGCTCTTTGCTTCTTGGTTTTTTACATTAGCAACATGAGAGCTTTTTCCTTGAGGTGTTACTGACAGGATGGATAAGAGAGTTGCAGTGATGGTGAGACTGTAGGGATCTTGGCCTACAAGTGATCCAGAGCCTAAAACATGGTGGTCTGTGCAAACCCCCTTGCCAAACTCTGTCCTCTCCCCTCAGCACCCTGGTGCTGTTATGTGCTTACTGAAATGTTAGACCTCTTTAGTTTTTATAAGGAAACAAAATAGAAACAGGCACTCCTGGTGCTACCTTTCCTTCTCACGCTGCTCCCATGGAACAAATTTTTGTTGCTTTGATTGTATTTAAATGAGACATCTGGGCCAAATTTTGGAACGTCACTCCAGCTAGGAGGAGATGAGGCTCTGAATAGCCTGTGGAGTGATCCAATAACCCTGGCAGATTGTTGCCTACTAGCAGGGTCTGAATGGCAGGATAAAATTAAGAGGTGGAGGAATTTGTGGCTGTAGGAGCACCATGTTGCCTGGAGCACTAGGTTAAACCCTGCTTTGCTGCTGAAGTGTGCATCATCCTGGCTGATGCTTTGATGGAGAAATTGTAATGAAATGGGAAAACATTTGTGTTGTACTGCTGCTTGCCTAAGTGGCTGAAGGGTCTGGCTTTTAAATTAAGCATGCTCTGAAACAGCGTTCCAATATGTAAATATAAATGCCAAGAATGGAGAGGCCTGCTTAGTGTTAAAGGTTGGGCATTAGTTGGAAAAACATCTTGCAAGAAAGATATTGTTGCAATATCATGAACTAATGATGACTTGGAGTTGAATTGCAGTAGCTGAGTTATTTGAAGCATTACAAACCAGAGGGGCAACAGCATATAAGCAAACAAGCTGGTTAATTTTCCTTTCCCTGCCTCTAAATCTTGCATGTCAGTTTTCCCAGGCAATTTTACACAGAGATTGCAGTGGTTCAGCCTTCCAAGCCTAGTTTTTATATTTTAGGTGTCCCCCCTTCAAGAAAGTTGCCTGATGGGTGAAGACTGGTGAGTTACATTTGGTGTTTTCCTTGAGACCTATGAGAGGATTGAAGCGCCAAATAGACATCCAATACCACAGATAAGGATGTGCCAATACTTATAATGTTTGTGTCATGAGAGGTGGGAAAAGAAAGGTTTTCTAGAGGGAAGTGGAACTGGTGATTTATGCCAATAAAACATAATTTCAGATTTTTTGAAGTCCATTGTTAAAATCACTTTTCATAAATGTTTAAGTACTTGCCCTAATTTTTGTTGCTGATTCCTTAAAAACTGCCAGATGTGAGAGGTAGCTTCTGGTTCCTTTGTGACACTGATTCGTTAATGTTGCTTTCACAGGAGAAATACCTGGTGATCCCTTAGAAAATGCACAAGAGGTGCTGACAGAGGCCATGTTTTTTGTAAGCAAATGCAGCATGTAGTTAATTCATGCTCTGCCTGCCAGCAGAAACCATTTGCACATGGGGACTGTAGGGTTGTGCACCCCACAACTGCCTGCTGTTTCTCAACAACTGCAAGTATCTCTGCCTTGCCCTTGTTCCTAGGACAGATCTGAGGTCACACTGCTGGAATAATCCCCTTAGCTTATCTTTCTGGGTATATCATGCCCTGTTTGAAAATTCCTCCCACTTACTTCTTCTTACAATCAGATCAGTATAAATGCCTCATTCTTGCTTCAAATGCCCATCAGAATTTTAGACTGCTTATCCCACTGACATGGTCTGCAGTCTTATTTGCCTTGCCAACTCTGCTCCTGTAGCAATGCTAGTCTTGACACCTTATTAAGTTCTTCGCCCCTGGTTTTTGTGCTTCTTCTCAGTTGCTTTCTTGCAGGGGATGTGTTTTTGCATCTTCTCTTTTCCACTAATGACCTTTTAAAAGCTTGCTGTTGCATAGGTACCCAAGAGTAGTGTCTGTATAGATGATTAAAAAGCACTTCAGTAACTGACTGAAACAGTTGCTGAATTTCCCAAGGTACCTTAACTTCCTCTCTGTCTCTTCGATGTAAGATATGAGAGGTAAGAACTTCTAATTGGGGATATTGCTGATATTAAACATAGGATAAAATGGAATTAACAATTTCTTAGTTTGCATGTGCAAATGTAGGTATTGGTACGATAAACCACATGTGACTTTTTGCAGGTGTTCCCTTTGCCAGGGTTCTGGGCTTCTTGCCAAAGCATTTTCTCTCAACCTCGCTGTTAACCAGTCCCTTGTGTTTTGCATCAGCTTCTGTCTAAATAGGCTTAGCCCTCCAGTTAATAGATATCTTTTTCTCAAGCCCTGCCTATTGCACCTGCTTTTGAAAATGTGCCTTGGAGAACCCAGTGATTCATCTGTTGTGTGCAGTTGTTGTTTGATTAAATCATTGCTTAGTTTCAGGTGGCTGCATTTCTGTGCTGGAACACTTGATCCTCCTGTTTACTGCTTTTGTACATCGTGGAAGTGTTTGTAAAACTTGAGGAGAAGTTCAGAATGAGAGGTATAATATCGGTGTTTGGGATAACAAGCGGTATATGCCATACACTCTCTTCATTCAATGCTTTTTCTGTTTCCACACCAGTGAGCACGATGGATGTAATGTAGTCACAGCATGTTTCCAGAAATCCTGAGATCAGTAATGTAAAATAGGTCTTTGGAATTTTAATAATGGGGAAAATGTCAGTATGCAAAGTTGGTGCAGCCTTGTTCCTCCCTTCCCCCAGCTTCACTCCCTTAGGCCAGCTTATGTAGTTTCTGACCTTGCAGGCACAATGTATGGCAGGGAGAGGAAACCCTCAAGGACCTTACATTGATTCCTCTCCTGTATCAGTAAGATTGACCACCCTAAAAAGTAAATACACACAGACATGCTTTCAGATCACACCTTCAGGATCAGCTTCTGTCTCCTGGATGCATTTGGGAGGCTTGGGGACCTTCAACACTGAAATGACTTTTGACATTTCGTAAGAGGGACTGTGGCACCCAGAAATCACTGGGTTCTTTCCAGGCTGCTGTTTTCCCCAGCCACATTCAGGGATGGGTTGTGTGTCACTAGCAATGCTTCAGTTATAACTGTTTGAAGGCTGATGAACAGCGAGGTGTTGAAGAGAACATGATTCTGACCCACCCTCCTTATAGAGATGACATTATTTATTTAGCTCTCTAAGTGATTGTGGTATTTTCCTCATAAAATATATTTGTACACTGTCAAGTATTTGTCTGGGGTTTCAGAGATCAGGTGTCCTGATTGGGTATTACAGATCACGGTTATAGGCTAATGGTGGGAATGGGAAATTATTTACAGGAAAGAGATAGTTAACTTCTCCATGTGAGTATAAATATATCCATATTGGCAGTTTACAGGTCATTAACTTTCTTAAGCATTAAACATAGACAAACCTTTTATTTTCTGGTCTCATAATGCGGCTGGATATGGAGAGCAGTTTGAGACATTCTTCTTACAAAAGCAGTCTGATCAGGAGCCCTTCTTGTGATTGCTTCAGTGGCCTGGTTCACTCCAGGTTAGAGATTTGCCTCTCTAGTTCAGGCTACCAGCTAATAATGAATTATCAGCTTCCTTAAGTGAAATTAAAGGAGCAGTTATTCAGATCTATAGTGAACCTATAGAATAAGAAATATTTTTGGTAACATATCTTGGTCAGATTGGGTCCAACACCAAGAAAATCCTTACTCATTTGCCTGTTACGGCACTTCGTTGCTTGGGGTTTTTTTCCATTTGGTTACCAGAAGTGAAGATTTTTCTCTCTCATTTTGCATCAAAAATCTCTTTTGCTCAACAGCAACAAAAAAAATCACAATTTCTGTGGTTTTTTTCATAGACTTATATTGGAACTTATATTAGGGACCTATCTTTTGCTATGGAGAACAAAAAATAATTTAAGAGCCTGGAGACAACTGGACCTAATTAATGACTGAAAGATTGTTTCTTTGCAACTGAAGGTGCTAAATCATCTCTGTGTGAATTTCTGTCTACTTCTAGGCTTTACAAAAATTCTTGTTCTGAGGCAAATGACATTGCCAGAGAAGTAGGGCCCCCCTTTGGTAATTATTTAGTCTTACTCTAAGAGAGGACAAATTGGGTAATAAACATTAAGACAAACTTCAAATCTTATAAGCCTATGTTCCTCTCCTTATTACCATTTTTTAAATCACAGCAATTCTTTGTCTTTAAATCCAGAACACTGTTCAAAGAGCTTCATTTTACTTTTTAGTTTGTGGCTTTGTGGCTCCCCTTCCTATTTGAAGACACTAATGATGAATATGAAAAGGTATTTTCTTTAAATGTTGCAGTAAGTGGTATTCTTTTTCTTCCTTGGACCTCATGTGTTACTTTATGAAGAACCTTTTTAGCTTTCTTTGTGACTATAGTTACACACAGAGAAGTAATAGAATGACTAAACAGTCTATCTGTTCTAGTTTCAGAGCTAGAAGTTGGCCAATTTACCTAACTTTTTGGTTTTCAACATAGATTCCCACTGCTTATGCCTTATATACTACCTAAACTCCTTTCTGGGATGATAACCCTTGATGCAAGTGATGGAGGGAAGGATTAGGAGATAGCAACAATCTGGAGATTTTGTTTAACTGATTGTGTAAGCAAATAGATTTTGCCCATTGATCACATGTACAAATAGCTAGTCTTCAAATTATCTGTGCAACAGTGTGTAACCCCAAAATAATTATGGATTCCTGGAAAAGTGTTCTCACTGACACTCCCTGGCCAAGTTAGGTTTTATGTTCTTCAGCAGGTGAAAAATGCTGCAGGTGTGCATTGTTTCTATGTGGGTTTATGTGTCTTAACTGAACTCAAGCTTCTCTAAATGCATATGTCTAAATGATAAGTGAGTGTAGATAAGTAAAGTTGAAAGCTAGTAAAATAAGATACTGTTAGCTGAGGGCAAATGCAAAAGCAGTTGTATCTGCCCTCCTCAGCAGACTTCCTCAGAAATAAAGCAGAGTAAAGGATTCTACAGAATGAGCTGTTCTCCATGTGCCAAACCTCTAAACCAGAAATCCCCAAAGGAGTTAAGGACAAATTACACTCTAACAGGAAGATTTCTTGAGTTACATAAAATGGAAAAGCATGATGATGGAACCAAAACAACAAATAAATACTTTATTTTGTATACATTTCAATTGCCTTGTCAAAAAGCAAATATATCCCTCCAAAATCAGCTGAGTTTATCAGCTTTGCAAAATGATGAATGAACGCCTTGTTCTTTATTATTGCTTAAGTCATTCCTGTTTATGCCAGTATTTCAAGGATTATGTTTTGATTGTTCTGAAGACGTGAAAACACTTTCTTGCTGATGAATAAACACTGCCACTTTTAAATATTTGTATGCAAAATGTCTTTTAAGCCATTATGACATGCTTTCCAAAAGCACTAAGAAGCTGTTTCCCAAAAAGACAGTTTTTCTCTACATTTTCTTTCATGCTAAACAGTCCAAATGAAAAGCCTTTCAGAGTTAACTAGTTAAAGCAATACCAGTGTTTTAGTGTAATGAATAACTTTTTATAGAAGACAATTGAACACAGTTCAATATGCTAGTATTTCTATTTCTGTGCCCCACCAATGCCGGGATTCTAGGGTAGAATTTCTTTCTTTGAGAAAGCTGAAGCGATCAAAACCCTGATTAACCTCTGATATTCACGTGGTGCTCTTGATCTTGAGGGCCGAAGCAGTAACAAAGAGTTAATGGCAGCCATATGCTCAGGGTATTGTGGGTACTGTTGACCCAAATGTGAACTCCGCAAGCGAGTGCTGCTAACTCCTGTTTGTTTCAGGTTTGGTGTGGAGATTACTGATGAAGAGTTTGAGCTGCTACTTGACAGAATCCCCCTTGATGAAGATGGAAATGTCAGATGCCCCCAGTTCATGTTCAGGTTTGATTTCTGGTATGCAGCGTATGCATTTTATTTCTCATTTGTGAGTGGAATTATTTTTAATCTAAAAGGCTCACAGACTGAATCTCATTTCTTAACTGTGCTCCTTTATGACATATTTCTTGCACAGAGTCTGCTGATTACATTTTAAATTAGCCGATGTCGTGGGTGTGTGCTGTTTGTAATTTAGTTGCTCTTTACATGCTCTTTACATATTTTAGAAGAAAGACTTCAACGTTATATAACAAACCTTTGTGCTTTCTGAAGGCTGGGAAATATGTCGGACTTCTAAATAAGAGCTGATTATTTCCAGAAAACGGTAGTAAATGTACTCAATATATCTTTGAGAACTTGAAGCATTTACAGGCCCTCTATACAGTCTGAAGTACTTCTGAGATGCTGATATTGGTTAATAGAAGCTCTAGGTACCCTCCAAGGCCTAGCTGTGAATTAGTTTAATTAAAAGAAAAAAGCACTGGACTAGATATTCTATTATTTTCCAAAAATTAAAACTCAATCCCCAAAACTGTCATGCCAGTAGCAGGGCAGAAGCCAGTGTCATTTCTGAGATGAATGAAAGACTTGTGGAATCTGTGACTGGAGAAAGCCATTCTACCCATGAAATCCAGAGAAGTAAATTCCAGCACTTTCCCACACATTTGTATGTGCACATAAGAGTTAGACCACTCAGTTATTTATTTTGAGTTATTTAGCAGGTAAGGGTATATCTAGTTTGTGTATGCACAAGAAGGGTAGGTAGAAGTCTGAGTTCACTGTACAGAAACCACGTGGGGTACGTTCCTGAACTTCAGGTAGCAAACCAACTAAGTGCTGCAGACCTGATGAGATTGCGTCTTCCTTCCCATTCCATTCAATCATCTTTCACTCTTTCTTTTCCTCTGTCCTTGTCTTCCTGCTTCAGGAAGCTTTGGGGCTGAATTCATATGTCCACGCATTTGCACACAAGGTGGTTGGATATGACAGTGGATTAATGAGATATATGTGACCTTCTGAATGGTATCTCCAAGGCAATCTCCAAACATGTCCCAAATAACCCTTGAATGCATTTGGGTGGGCCTTTGTTCCTCACCTGCTTTTATGCCAAGGCCTCCACTCCATTTCTTTCCTTTATAGCCCTCTGACTGGGTCACAGTTATCATGGATTCAGCTGTGCATGAATTTCTGTGGCATGTCTTAGCTCCAGGAGTATTCTCTGATTGTCCTATGGTAAGGGTGTGAAGAGGAAAGACAGAGGATAAAGGCCATCTAGCAAAGCTCACTAACCTTTGAGAAACCAAAAGAATAAAAAATAAAGCACACAGAAATGCACAACACTGGACCCTACCTCCTTCCTCTTGCTGTGCACTCAGCTGTGCTCTGTTTTAAATGCAGGAGAAAGAGATTAATCTGTTAGATTAGAAACACAGAATAAGGGAGGAGGGGGTTTTAGGAATTGAAGTTACAGCCTGGCTTTTGTCACAATAGAAAGGATAGAACCTGATCATTCAGTGGTGAAATGCTTTCTCTGCAGCCCTTTTATTTTTGGCTGAAGTCAACCTTCAGAATTCACTAAATCTTGCAATTTCGAAGACTATAACCAAGCTTACACCGGTTGCATAGAGGTAATTAATGTTTATACAGGAATCTTTTGACCTTCAGTGGCATAATTCTGTACTTGAATGAGATCCAAACAAATAATTACATAGCACTATATATGTCAACTATTTTTTCCCAGGTTGAGTGGGAGAGAGTCCATAGGCCTCATAGCAGATCTTAGGTAACAACCCTTTATTTGCCTTATTGTGAGAACCAGAGGCCAGATACTTCTCTCGGATTACTTGTATATTAATGTGGGGTAATTTTGTTTACTCTAATGCAAAACTAGAGTGTAACCGGGAACGCAATGTAGGACTGAGATGTAATTTTCACTTTCATCAGCCACTCCCCTGTCTTTCCTCCCATAAAACTGAATCTTGCTTGCAGGCATTGTCCCAGATTCCCAGCTGTATGTAATGGGTTGGCCCCAGCCAGCAGCCAAACTCACCCAACCACTCACTCAGTGGGATGCCAGGAGAAAGTAGGAGGAATAGGAACAAGAAAGCCCATGGGCTGAACTAAACACAGGGAGATCGCTTACCAGTGTCAGTTGTGGGTGAAACAAGCTTGGCTTGGGGAAATTTAATGTAATTTTTTGGAAATTTAGATATATATATATATAAAAATTTACTAATTTAGGAAGAAAAAAGACAAACACAGGAAAAAGAGCTCTGTCCCCCACCTTTCCCAGGATCCACTTCACTCCTTCAACCCAGACTCCTCTCTTTGCTACCATCACCAGTTACACTCAGTCCCTTCAGCAAGGAAGCCACTGGAGCAGTGTGTAGTGGGGAGGGGGTTATGCTTAGGATGTAGTGTTTTCTCTCTGCTCTTCCTTCCGTCTTGCTGTTTTCTTCTATTCTGTCATGGGCCTTCCATGGGCTACTATCCCCTTCAGGGTGGAGGGGGCCTGTTCGGGAAGGCAGCAGGGTAGGATTTTGTCTGCAGCAGCTGAGCTGATTTATGTCCTGAAGCTCTGTTGCTTAATGGGCTTAGAAGACCTGACCAGAGACAGCCACCCTGGACTCCTGCAGAGTTATTCTTGTGAGTGTGCCTGCCTACACGTGGAGAGAAGGCTCCTTCTAAATTGAGTTTTGGCATCTAATTTGCCTGGGGAGAAATCAAGACACCTCCACTGGGGTAAGTTAAGGCCACATCTAAATCACAGAGTTTGTATGTTGCATGTTTGTCTCAGTTTAGACATAATTTCAGAGTGTTGGTAACTTTCCTGGGCCTTTCTCACCCATCTTTTCTTAGGAAAGGAAAAATCTGGCTTCTTCATTATTTTTCATACCTGTTCATCTTTAAATAATGTCTATAGAAATGGAAGTTAAAAGAAGCATTTAGGAAAATCTATGCTCTGTTATTAGAATAGCAATGAAGAGGTTTCATTTACTGAATTAACGTTTTAATTGGGACTTCATTGAGCTACAAATTTGATGTATTCTATGTCTTCAAATATGATGTTACTTTGGTTGGAAAGGAGTGTTCTAGAAGGTCTAAACCAGGCTGAAAATGGCTCAAAGCCATTCTGTTATCTCCAGTTTTATCAGCTGACCTAATGAGACATGTTCACAGACCATATTGTGGTTACCCTCATGCTGTAATATGTGTGCATCTGATACTAATCATGGATACTTTAGACTTTAATTAGCTATGTTATAGTGGCATTTATTGCTCATAGACTCCAAAAGGAGGAAGCTACCCAGAAAGGGTAGTACATTGGTACATCAGTTCCTCAGTAGCTGGGCTCCTACTGCACAATCTACAAATTGCTGACTATTGTGGTAGCAGGCTGCTTGCATACACTAAATAGAAAGGAGATGTTGTGGCAGAATTAAGGCACTGGTTACAATGTTTCTGCCTGCAACCTCTTTCCCCTCACAGTATATTCATAGAAGGAAAAGTTTAGACTAGCTCTGTTTCCTTGATTTATTTTTAATGATGGTACTTTTGATCCCTTGCCTCTTACAGTGGAACTTTTTTGTCACTCTTGCCTTGTGAGTGCCACAACTAGAACTGACTCCATTAGAATATTATGCTGTGCTCATTCCTTGTACAGTACATGTAGGAATAAATTATATATGCCAGTTACGTAGGATAGGGTTTGTGAAGTGTTCAATATATACCCTAATGTCAGTGAAATCTGTGGTTAAACCATCACCCAAACTTCATCTTTTCAGATTTAGCACTACATAAGAAATGTTTTTGAAAACCTAAGTAACTTGCCTTGGCAAATTTATTTATTGCTATTCTATAAGAAGAGGAAATTGGAGTGCTAAAATACTGTGTGAGCTATTGTCCCAGCTGACAGCTTCATTAGGGATCACTGACACCAAATCACTTGGGTGAAAAGTGACAGCCATATGACTCTGCAGAACAGTTATTTTGCCTTGCACACAACCTTTTTTACAAGCTGTATGTTTTTGATGATGCTGATTGGGAAGTATAGTGTCACCTACAGACAAGTGAGCTGGGCATGTTTCAAACCTACAAAGGTTTAATAATCTGTACTGCAGAGTGGATACATGTTAGCTACGCCCCTTTAAGTTTGCTGTATTTATAGAGTTACACTGATAGCTACAACCTGGGCTTGATTTCAGAAACAGTTTGTGACAACAGACAGGAGTGACTAGGATGAAAGATGAATGTCAGCTTTCAGTGCTGCATCTGATAAGAAGCTAAGACAAGAGGTCAGCCACAAGTTAAAACATCTTTCCAAACCCCTATGTGCCCTTCAATCTCCCATCCTTTAAAAATAACTTTCTTTTCCCTGTTGTCTCCTCAAATCCAAACTGTATGTAGGAGTGTGAGTGTTCTGATCTTCTGATTGCCAGTCATTCTCTCACACACAGGTTCTTCATTCCTGACCAGCTGTCAGACATGGCCCCCTAACACAGTACCCAGTGGGTTGCTATGCCCTCCTGCACTCCTTGCTGGGTCTGTAGGTTGGCCAGCCTCCAAACAGTCTCATTTTGTTTCTTAATTTTTTAGCTTTAGGGCCCTTTATTCACGATAATTGGCTGCCAACAGGCTTGGAAAATAAATACTGTAATCACAATGTTAAATTGGAAACAAAAGTTGGAGAAGAGAAAGGAATATTTAAAGAGCTACTTTTTCAGATGTTATTTGAATCCTGTGAAGCTTCGATAAAGCAGAAAAGGTCTGGTGGAAAGCCAGGTAGTAAGGAGGCTCTCCTACTCACAGGAGAGATTAGCTAGAAGGAATAGGAGAGAAAAATGACAGGTGGTGCAAAAACAGAGAGGTAGGTAGAAAGACTAGGTCAGAGCAATGCTGCATTACTGTCCAAGAAGAGTTTTATTAGAATCCTAAAGCTGACACATTTGGGCGTGAACCTGATACACCTGCAGGTCTTTATTGCCATCAGTTTGAACAGCGGCTCACTCACTAGTTAGTAGTTCAGACATGCCTTATCCAGGTCCATCCCTAAATGGCACAAAGTTTTCTTTCGTGTGAGAAGTACAGTCAACCAGCTTCTGCTTGCCTGGGCTGTATTTGTCAGGCATAGAGATATGTCCTTTAGGCATGGTTCTAAATATACCACATGGGGTCTGATGGCCAATTTCCTACACGCAGCAGAAAGCTGTGAACATCCTGGTGGGATATCAGGTCTTGCAGTCTTGCAGCTCTCCAATTAAGTAACTGTACTACTGAACTGTGGAGGTAAGAGCAGCCATAATGATCTGAGATGGTCTGTCAGTGAAGGACTGCAGGACAGGAGACCATAAATAATAAGATTCACCAATGTATGGCAGTGTCTTCTATTTTTCTTTTTGTGTACTTTCCCATCTCTGACTCATCACGTCCATCTGAAGTTTCTCTTTGCTTTTCCTATACTAGCTTTTCTGCTGCTTACTTTTACCTACTTTTATTTCCTTATTTTCTATCCCTGTGGTCTTTCTTATCTGTAAATGGTCTTTTCCTCCACTTTTTCATTTGCCCGTATGCAAGCTCTCTTCAAGTAAATCATACATGATCCACCTTTTCCCACTCTGTACTTCTTTCTCCATCATCAGATTTTAGTTTGTATCATGGTGTCTGTCACACCCTTTCTCTCAGGGATCTCATGCATCTTGACATCTCTCCTGAAGACTGTCTCTGCTTCCTCTCTGGAATCCATGCCACTTTTCCGCTCTTTTCCCTGTTTCTGCTTCTCTTCCCTCACTTTTTTTTCTCTGCCTTAAATGCATCTTGCTCCACCATTGATACAGGCAGCTGTTCTGCCCTGCAGTGGATTCTGGTGTTGTTCTACCTCCATTTGCAAACAATACTATTCAAGGTAAGGTGGGTATCAAATTCTCCCCTTCTCTTCCCTGCTGACTCTTCTCTGAAGACCATAGGTGTAGAGAAAGACAGGACTGGGTGTCTTTGGTTGTGCATTTCCCTATGTGCCTTGG
>VXBT01009752.1:131032-143532 GCA_013400235.1 Oriolus oriolus | reverse complement strand
TTGTTTAAAAAAAACCAGAAGTGTGCTGGTGATGTTCATCACCAGACTGATACTTGCAAGTTGTATGTGATTTGATGGGATGTTTATTGCTGTGGTAGTAATATCTTGGGGTCTAATTTTGCCAGTTTTAATATCGTTAGGGACCATTTATGAAGAAAGGCATTATGCAAAGTAAGAAACTATGGCAAAATCTGAAGGCATTATGGGAGTACTTTTTTGCCTCAAAGGAACATGTTGATGGGGTAGCATCAGGAAACAGCCATGGCACAGGAAGTCATGCTTGCTCAGCTGGAATGTGTGAGAAGACTTGTAGTTTACATACTTACCATATAAAGTCTCTCTTTGCAAAGGAACTAAAATAAAACCCCATCACTGTATCACATAGCTCGTGGATATCAGTGCAAAACCTAGACAGGAAAAAAAAGTATATAATGCTGGATTTTGGGAAAAAGGCTCTGAAGACCAAAGGAGAAAAAAAATCCAGAACACCAGGATCCACAAGAAATCCAACTGCAGTTTCAGAGCTTCTCTCCTTGGCTGCTCCTTTCCTCTCCCTTCACCTCTAGCAGCATTTTAAAAGCTGACATTGGCTTTTTTATGATGCCAGGGTTGCCACCACTGCAATGGAATGAACATGAAGCTGAAGTTAAAGCTGTATAAAGCAATATAGTAACTTTTTCAGGTTTTATTGGTAAGGTTGGAGGGAAGCCAGCTTCAGTGAAGAGAAACTTGCAGCCAAAATCCCTCACCAAGTCCAGTGTGTTTTTCTACACACATCCTTCCTTCATTACCTCCTTTTGCTTCTCTCATTCGATGACCCTCTGCTCAGAAAAGAGGCACCCATCCGTTATGAAAGGACCATGTGTATCGCAGGACATTAGCCTATTTGTGGATACATCCTAAAATGCCTACTGCCTTTTTCAGGCCACCTTAAAGCATTGACATTTTTAAGAAATAAACATTCCTTTGAGTTTTCAAGGAATGGTCTCTGCAAGGTGCAAATCTCTGCAACATTTGGCAGGTTTTGGGATGTGTTTACCAAAAAAGTTCAGTCTGACGATGTTTTTTTATTTTGCCCTTATCCTCTCCCATCTTAAAGTAATTAGCATTTTCTCAGGTTACTTCACAAACATGTTTTTTATAGATCATTTCAAGCATAAGGACCAGGACAGGAGGCACAATGTGACTGATATTTCTGAGAGAATCCCAGAGAGACCAGGAGATTCTTAGAAAACACAAGGGGAATGACAGTATGGCATGAATTCACATGTTACGATGAAGGTATCTACATCTGTTGATGTCAACTTTAACCCATCTTGAGATTTCAAGAGAGGAATTCCCTTTAGTCTTCTCAGCTTTGTCTTTGCTTTTTTTCCCAGGTTTTGCTCATAGAATCAGCACATTAGTCACATTCCTACACCGTTCTAAACTTCTACGCTCCTTCTAAACCTCAAACGAGTTTCCAGTGGGACCTGAGCCACTTGTGGGCTTTGTGATGGTCTTTTTCTAAATAGCTGGAATATTTCTTTCCTATTAACATAAAAAAATTATAAAGGGATGCTGTTGTGTATTTGATTTCACTTAAAAGTCATGAAGTCATGTTTACTCTGCACATGCAAGATTTCTACAATTAAATTTCTAGTATTTTGATAACATTAGTAAAGAAATATGGTAAGACCACAGCATTAGGCATTTTTTTCTGTGTTGTGTGAAACTGAATGACCATTTCAAACACACTTTCTATCTATTACCAAAAAAAAACCAAACCAAAAACCAAAAAATGGAAAGCAATGGCTAACAAGCAAGACAGAGGAAGTTATATTCAAGTTACTTTGTGACCTCTGTCCCTGTGACCTTACTGTGCTGAGCCACTAGCATCTTGACCATTTTATTTACTACTGGAAGATAAAAAACCAAATCCTTTCATGTTCTTGGAATAGCTCCAAAACAGAGCATATATTCCCTGCTGAAGGTGACCTGTTTTAGGGGGTGTTTACCCCTGCTAGATTCTGGTTTGTCATTATTAAAATGCCACAGTGAAGCATTTACTAGCTTTGTCCCTATATTTACAATACCTTTTGACAGAGATGTCTAAGAGCTTTAAACATATGCTTTAAACAGTGGACAGTTGGCTCTGACATTTGTTACAAATCTTTTCAGAGGGCCGTGTGGAACTGTTCTAATCCGGAAGAGCCACTGACTCGCTGTGTGATCTGACAGAGTGACATATCACTTGACCTCAGTCACAGCAGCTGTAAAATGAAGTGGAAATACAGGGGAAAAAAACCGGAGGATGCCTTTTGGCAGCACTTTCTCGAGAAAATAGGGTTCAAATCCGCGTCTTGACTTATTTCTTATTCCTCCAAAAGTTTGTGATGAGTTTTAGATCAGAATTAGGTTTTCCAACATTTATTTTTAATTCCTTTTGGCAGTGACAGGATGCGTTATGCAGTCACCTCATCCTGGGTACTCGGAGTGGGAAGAGACGCTGAAGCCTGGGGTGTACAGGTGGTCTGATAAAGGCCCCCCGGTCGGTCAGTTTTGCAGGGCGGAAGCAGAAACGCTTCAGACAAAAATGTTCCTCCCTTCCTGCCCTCTCCGAGCCAGGGCACAGCGGCGACGCGGGGCGCGCTGACCGCCACGGGCGCCTCGCGACAGCAGCGCCGCGCCCGGAGGGCCCGCGCGCCTGGNCTGCGCCCCCGGAGCCCCCGAAACCCTGCGATCCCGCGCCCCTGCACCCCCGGAACACCGCACCCTCCTGCACTCTCGGGACCCCAAGACCGCAGCCCCAGGACCACCACCGGCCTCCGCACCCCCGACCCCCGGCTCCCGTACCCCCGCGACCCCGCACCTCCGAGCCCCTGGGACCCCGCCTCTCTGGACCTTGGGGACTGAGGAACGAGAGGAGGAAGGAAATAGTTTTGCTCCCGGTGATAAGCTCCTCGTGAAGTCAGAAACACTCCAGCTTTCTCCCCACGCGTTTTGCGTGGGAATATGGCGTTTGGTTTGGGGGTTTTTTTTGTGTGTCTGTGGGAGTTACTTTGTTTGTGGGGTTATTGTTCGTTTGGATTTTGTTTTGGTTCATGTTTTTGTTTTTATTTCATGTTTTTGTTAGTTGGTTATCATGGGAGTGCTGGAAAAGTTTGAAGATGCCGTCGAATGCAGAAGGCCGTGTTTTCTGAGATAGCCGCGGATGCTTTAAACAGCAGCTGAAACTCGATCCCGTTCAGACAACTCCAAATATGGGTAGAAATCCCACACTTGAGACAACAAGGCTTTCCCCTAGCGAATTTTGTGACATTGACGTGACCAGCATTCAGATCTCATCTAGCACATGTCTGAGGATAACCTTAAACCAGAGTCCATGTTGCTGCCTGTTCAGTACACTTACTTATGATGTTTATATTTGCTGCTATTTATTTGTGTCAGATCTTCCCCACCATAGCTGTTCCTCATACAGTTGGGTAGATCTTGAATTAACGAACACTTACTCTAGTTTTCATCTGAATGTCCTTCCTCTGCAAAGAAATCGTTGGGCAGAATGCTCGTGCTCGTGCAACTCTTCACTTCGCAGAGGGAACTGAGCTCTAGCGAGCCTTGTTTTGGAGTGTGACCTGGCAAAGTTGGGGCGTGGAAAAGGAGGAGGGGTAGATTTTCCGAGTGATGAAACTTTAAAACGGACTTAGGTCTGCTGTAAAATCTTTTAAACCCAAAACTGGTTTAAATCCCATCTTAATGGGAGACTAGGGGACAGTCAGAAGGGTCCAGCCTCCATCCTCAAGCATGTTACATGCCCAGATGACATAGGCAAGCTAAGCTGGAAATCAGTGCACTAAAGGAACCTCATTCAAGCCTATTGCACAGTTGTAGCACAGCCTCTGCTGGAGCCGCTTGGCACAGCCACTGGAGCTGACGTCCTCCTTGAACTGTTCTGTCCCACTTGCATTCCTGAGCCATCACACAACAGCACGTGAATGCACAGGCAGCGGTCAGCAGTGCATGCCTAGCAAGTCTGTTACGAAAATAGAAACACAATAGATTTTTCCACTTTCCAGTGTGTCTTTCCCAGTCCTTACCGTTTTTTACTGTCAGTGAGATGTAGACACATGTGAGGTGCTGTGTCCCAGCTGAACCTGACCTGTGCACATCTCAGAGTGTTCTAATCTAGTTTTAGTCAAAAGCAAATAATTTTGTTGTGAGTCTACCCAAAGGTTTAAAACAGTCATATTGTAAGTGGGATGTTGTAATGGGCCTTTTTCATAATTCTTCTATTCATAATTTGCTTCATCTTATTCTTATCTAAATCAGACTAGATCGGTTTGAAAGGCTGAAGCAATCACCAACCAAGGAATCCTAGCGTGGGAAGATAAGCTTGCCGCTTCCTTCAGCCATCTTACTTGCACTCTCACTGCTATTAGTGATCTGGTACCTAAGGCACAGACAGTCCCACTTGGGTGCCTGATCTACTGATTTCACCTGCAGCAACAGTTGATGCATGACCACTAGAATCACCCTGGGCCAGGAGTACACAGTGTACATCTCATGCATAAGGCCATCACTCCCTTAGGATGGTTGTACCAACTCACACAGTTTAAAATTTGATGTATAGGAACTGCTTCAGTTTCTCTGTGACTGGTGACAATTAGGTGATCATAATTGGGCACTTCATCAGCAAACTGTCATTTAATGTGTTTGTACACAGAAATGAACTAGTTAATTTCTGATTTTCAGACACTTGCACATGAATTGCTAATAGACCAAGAGCAGCTGAGGTCTATAAATTTTTTTTTTCACTTTTAGTTCATAATTTCATGCTGCTTTTTTAATGCGACTTTGAATTAGCACTGTGATGTGTGAAACTTCCTATGTTTCTGTAAAGAAGGAAAAAGGACTGTTCTCCATCCCAGGGATATGTGATGTCATACCTGCTATTTTCTTTTCCTTTTTTTTCTAGATCATCTAGATGGGATGTCTTATAAAAAAAAAGAGTAGAAGATGATAACTGTTCTAGGAGAAACTCTTGAATCATTTAGTCCAGCTTTCTGAATTAGACAAAGCACCTTGCTGTGTATTTACACTTGACTTTTAATTAACTCTTAGATGTTTGCAACAGCATCTTGGCAGTCAGAGAGACATTTGTGAAGCTGTTTCCTTCCACTTAGTAACCTCCTGTAAGATGTGAAAAAAATGATCTGCAAATTTTTTGTGGTTTTTTTCCCCTGATAACTTTTAATCCATATGAAATGTGAAAATGTCATTTCTTCCAAACAACAATAATATATCTGATTGTATATAAATTGTATTTTCATATGCTTATTCCAGATCAAAGTATGAGAAACAATATATACGTTGTCTCAGGAAGGGGCAGAGTTTCTCTAGCATAATACTACTTACGCAGACTTTTAAAGGGGCTCTGTTCTGATGGTATCCAGCAAGATAATTTGCTTCTGTGATTTCTTTTCTTCCATGTCTTCCCTTTAAATTAAACCAGAGCAAATTTTGCCAGACCGCTTCCCTTGAGAGGGAGGCTGCAATATGCATCTGTGCCAGCCAAACAGCTAATTCCCTGTTTCATTTCCTGAAAACACCTGAATAGGGCTGGGCTGCTGGGTGTCTGGACTTTTCCCTGCTGTCTGTATCTATAATCTCAGACAGTGTTCAGAGGACTATATAAAAGAGCAACAAAAGTTGTGACCAGCCACACAGTAAGTATATTAAAAGTTCATCCTTACTCCCACACACATATTTAAGTTTGCTTAATATTATAATATTTGAAAAAAGTCCAGTCTGTATTTTTTTATGACTAAGCAGAGTTTGAAGGAATGGATATGTTGCTAGTTCAGAATGCTCCTAGGGTCTTGGACCCTCTGACTTCTGACGCCAGGCACTAATGCGGTGTTTCAGTTTCAGAACTTGCACATTTTGAGTGGGAGGGAAAATATAAAGGGGTCTTGAAAACACTTGTGTGGTAGCAGCCGTCATCACAGACCAGATCCCAAAGGGCAGATTTGCATTGCACTTGCCACCTTAGTCATTGTGTTGCTGAATGTCTGATCAGCCAAGTCAAAGTTCCTATTCTCTAAGGAGGGTTCTTTGGGTCACTTACTGATGTATTTATTAATGCAAACTATCTGTCCAGCTCTGACAGGAATTTTATAATAATGTCTTTCTTAACATTGTTGTACTTTTGCACATCTTTTTATAATCTTGGGCATTTTTCCTTCTTTAGCCTTTATGCTGAAAAATGCTAAAACAATAGTTATCATACATTTAAATGGACTTTGTCTGCTTCTTATTAAGAAGAAATCTTTGTTTTTCAGTAAAATCTGTGGATCTGTTTGGAAAAGTCTTTTTTCAAAGAGACAAAATTTTCATTGGAAAGGTAACATAATATTCTGGTTTGTCTCACTTAGAAGTGACTCTTCCTTGAAGAGGCTAGTGTAAAATCCAGCTGGGAAAATCTCTGGTACCATCCTTTACCTTCAGCGTTGTGAAAATGCAAGGGATTTCAACACCTTGACTGCCTGAACTGTGATGGTACTGAGAAGGTCTAGTCAGAATGGCTCTGTGGGTCCACATCTTAAACCAATGGCATAATAAATAAATAAATAAATAAATAAATAAATAAATAAATAAATAAATAAATATTATTATTATTATTATTATTATTATTATTATTATTATTATTATTATTATTATTATTATTATAGTTGATACATCTTAAATACAAAAGCAATAGTTGCTCAGGTCTCTGATTTACATACATGAAAACAGAAGCAGAAACTGTGCCTGCATGCATCCTTCAGGGCTATGAAAAGGTGGTATTAGAGCACAGCCATATTAACTCTGAGCCTAGCATCCCACATACTTGTCCACAGCATCTCTGAAGGAAAGAGTTCTTTTAACAATGGGACACTGAAACACAAAATGTTAGAGAAGCCAGAATTTAATAACAGTAAGCAATATCAGATCTATACTTTCAGTTCAGTCTTATATTCTACATGAAAGACTATGAAAACCTCTGATAATTTTATATCCTGTAATTTGCAACCACATCCAGTAGGACTTGGTAGTTAATGACAATGGCACTAGTTCATGGGATCCTGCAAGGCTAAGCTTCAGGGTTCTGTGGTTCCTGGAAGAATCTTCTTTTGGGGTTGGGTTGTGTGAATTCAGCTCCTTGCCCATTTAACTGTGCAGAGCTCCAGAAGCAGCAAGGTCTCCCTGTTTTAGTTTGCCCATATTTCATTTATTAACCCTATGAACCTAGAGTCTTTGTAATCAACTGTACTGCTGCTCCATGAAGCAGTCTGGGCTACCAGCTACCAGAAAACATTACTGAATGGCGGCACATGACTAGAGCAGAGGGGAAGGTCTCCTGGGCATCCCTGAGCAAAGTGTACTGATGAATGCTGGGACACTTTAAGTCACCTTTTCCTTTGTCCTCCCTCTGGTCCTGCATGAGCCCTGCCTGCAGAAGGTCATATTTCCATTCTGGCTTAAGCCAGCTCTTTCCATTTATGTAGGTAGCCAGCTTGTTTCTCCAACAGAAGGAGAACTCACGGCCAGTTTGACTCTCCTGTGTAAAACATCTGTAAGACATTAAGCAAAACATCTTAATTAGCAGCAAAACATCTTAATTAGCTGCAAAAAAGGAGTTTTTATTCCACACGATTTGGGAAGTGAACACCACACCAAAAGTGGAAAAATTAGAACATAATACTGAAAGTATTCTACTTCCTATGTTAATAATACTAATGGAAATACTAATATTTTATCTAATGACTGTGACACCAAAAATAGGCAGGTAGCGATGAAGTCTGCCCATGAGATAAAGCTGTAAAACATTGTCAGTGGCTGAAGTCAGAGACAGCACAGAAGGTGAACTGGATAGTCTTGGAGACAAGAAGTTCAGTCATAACACTAGACCATGCCCTTGCATACTGATAGTAAGTATTTCTCTTATGAGCTGGGACTCAATCCATTTGAAATGATGACCAAGAAGAGGCCTGGCCTGTGCTGCTTGTTCCTGACACAGCTGAACTCTCAGTGCTATTTAACCCTGCTTTTTGGCTCTTGCCATTTTAAAAGGCACCCCGACAGCTGATAGACTAAGAACATAGGTCAGCAGGCTCTCTGCTTATTGTGTGTCACAGCTCTCAGTGGGCTGCAGAAGGCAAGTGGTAGTGTATAAATGACATGCTGGCATTCGCCATCGCTGAATTCATCCTCACACATTACGTTCGAGGGAGACAGGAGGACTTTGTCACTCCACGGAGGAAGCAGACTTTCTGCATGGCCTGTGTTGTTTCTATTTTGCATGGCTTGAAAAATTGATTCATTGAACTTCTAATCTGAGGTAATGTTTTAAATTTACTAATGTCAAAGACATTTCTTCTTTAGAATGCCCTCTATTTTTCTCTTTAGTAGCTCTTTCTCCAATATGACATGATGAAGACTGGTTTTAAGAAGAGGGCCTAAATATGGCCAGGAAGAGGGAAATACCATGTGCAAGGCAGAAGTGCATAAACCTTGCCTGTCTGATTCCCAGATGTGTCTCATAGGGCAGTTTTATGACCCCCAGCATGGCTACTGATGCTTGTCTTGAAGAGGGATAATCCATTATGATCTTTCCTGACCAAATATCTACAACCCCTGTGTGGAGTTAGTAAAAAATCTTCCTTACCAGCCAACCTACAAGTGTATCTCTGCAGAAGGACATAAACCCCAGCAGGCCTCCCTTATCACATGGCACTAACTGACGTGACGCTGTCATTTTCGATATGTGTGACTTCTTGCCTCCAACCCCCATGCTGAGATCTCGTGTTCCTTTTTTCCCCAGGGTCATGTCATACACAGAGTCCCCACTGTGGCTTTGCTCTGCTGGGTCAAGGGAAACATGAGATGACAATTTACCCTTTCCTATAAATGGTTAAATGTGGAGAAGAAAAACATGAGAGGTGTTTGTGGATTTCATCTTCAAGGCAGAATTTATAAACCAGGGAAAAATGTAAAGATGGACCCTCTCCAGGGCTTTTGATGTCCTGTACCTTTAAGAGAGGAGTAGCAGGGTGGCATCTTACAGGCTCTGTAGCTGTCCCAGATTTTAACTGTTTTCTTCTGAATAGCAAATATGTGATTCAAGGAGTGCAAAAGAGTCTTGTATTTATCCAGTAGCAGCATTGGAAAAATTTTGTGTATGTATAAGATCCAGCATCCATGTAGGTTGTTGGTGTTTTCTGCAACTTTTTGTAAGTTTGGGGAAAACTTAATAAGTAGTGTTTCTCTTTCTTTCTTTAAAAAAGACAAGGCGAGAAAGCCTGCATTTTCTGCCATTTCCCAAGAGGCTTTTTATCTGTTTAAACCAACTAGGGATTTTTCACATATTGACATAAGCATTCATTTGCTAATTTGCTGGACATTAAACTGCACAGCATTCTTGAATGAGACTGGAATACTTGGGTACTTAGTGCTGCTCAGACCCCGCATCATTCCCAGTGTACATATGGTTTTCCTCCTCTATCTCCTAGATAAAAGTCACTGTTTGATCGCCTTAAGGAAAAGAATGAGTTAAATGGACCAATATTCTAGCCTTGGCTCTAAAACTGGGCCTTTTCAGAAACTCCTCAGCACCTGCAGCAGCTAGGTCATTTGCACATACATAAATAAATAAATTAACAATGAATAAATAATTTAATCCCACCACACAATGCCACCTTGCAGATCTGATCCTTTGCTCCCAGTGAATTTGTCCATTCCTAATTCTTTTTGATAAAGTCCTCAGATACTTGCTGACTGTCAGTCTAATTTTCTTATTGTTTTCGCTTGATTAGTTCTGTATGACCTAAGGTCGCCCTTAAAATCCACATCTCTCGTGAAGACTCCGAAAGGCCTTCTTTTTTTCAAAGGGATGGAAAGTGCCTGCCATTTCTCCGGACAAAAGCCTGGAAGGTTTTCAGTTATTAGCCTCCTGAAGCAGCCCTTTCGCTCACCCAAGCGCAAAAAAAACTCATTAGGGGGCACCTTTCTTTCTGGCTTCTTTATCTGACGCATGTAGGGTTTACGTGTTTCAAGATTTGCAGGTCTTGGATGAATTTGGATAGCCTCGCTTTTAACCCTGCTGGACTGCGGTTATGCCCACCACAGACATTTGCCTCAGCTCTGTGCCCTTAACCACCTGGAGGTGCTTCGTCTTTCTAAAAAGCTGCTTTGCACCCGCTTTGTGGTGCTGCGGCACTGGGAAGGCACGCTCGAGCAGGGGGCGGGTGGAAAGGCAGGCACGCCTGCCAACACGTTATATCTGGGCATCTTGCCCCCTTCAGAGGGCACGTGCAAAGCTGCCAGCTCCTGCCTTCACTTGAGCTGACAGAGGTTGTAAATCAGAACAACATCTGATCTGTCACGCTTAAACAGTGCTGCCCAGCAACACCACACCTGTGGTTACCTTTTAAGAATTAAAATCACTGGAAATTGTACAGGCAGGTATTACAGTAACGAATGTTGCTCGCTTGCCTAGGCTCTGGTATTTTGTTAGGGAGAGACCTCATGACTGAAAAAAGAGTTAGGAACAAACTGCTTGTTTCTCTTTCATAAAAGGGCTGCCTAGTGTCTTTGATGAGAGACCTCAGTTCGGGCTGGGATCTCAGTCTAAAGAGGAGAATGATGCACAGAAACAGAAGGAAAATAAGCCGATCCAAAAAATATAGGCGGAAGATTAACCACGCAGGTATAGAAAAGCAGGTGTCTTGCTCCTGCAATGCTACTTCTTTGGTCCTGAAGAACAGCTTGTCTTCCACTGGGTTAGAACTGACTGTGACCCCTCTGGGTTAAAATTCAGTAGAAAAGCTCAGGGCTACAGCTGAGGTCCTACTTCCAAGCATGTAGGGTGGCAGTTTTGTGTCTTTGTCCTGGCCATTTTCAGGGATATTGTCCTTGTTAGGTTGGAAGAATGTACCATTATGACCGCTATTTTTTTCCAGACCTGCCAGCTCCTATGATATCTCTGTGATATCAACACTTTACCTCAATCTAGTTTTCCTCTGCAGTGTGGTTCCTCTGAAATCTGAATGAGGCAGCACTCAGTAACGTAAAGGAAGCCATGTGCATAAGGCTGAGCTTATGAGCATATCCTTGCAGGGTCAGCACTGCATTATCAACAATGCATAATCTGCATTATTTTTTCCACTGGCATAAATTTTGAGCAGCCATTAGTTGGATATAGTGTCAAACAGCATGGAAACTATGTGATCTACTCCATAGTACAAAGTAATAGTTACATTATGGTCTGAAGAATGACAGAAACAAGGAGAGATGAGAAATTAGAGAGGCATTTTGGACTGCAACCTGGCAGTAATTATGGAATCATGAAATGGTTTCGTTTGAAAGGGACATTAAAGATCATCTAGTTAATCTTGACTTGGGGTCCTCTGTCAGTAGGGTCCTGCTTGCTCTTTATAATCTGTCAACTGATTAATCTCATCTCTTGGAAAAAATGAGTCCTGGAATACATCATTTGCACCACATAAAAATTGTGATATTGTGATATATTGCATCTGTAGAGGCCTCTGAAGGCACCAGAAGACAACCCACAAGGAGAAATTGTATCAGTATGATAACAGGAAGAGTATTTTTAAAGTTTTTTTGCATTGGTTTATTTTTCTGCCTTCAGCTATGCAGGAGCATTTTAAGCTTACTGAATAAACACTATGCAGTGATAAAGAAGGATTTTGAAGATTGAGATGAAGTTAACTCTCAGTGTCTCGCTCAGGAGACCATATATCTTATGCTGAAGTAATAAGACAATACAGCCTTGGAAATCATGGTAACAATAAAGCTGAACCGTGATGAATGGTGACATCCCTGAAGATCCATTATTATCCCTCATTCATACGATTTTCTATCTGAGCAAGCATCCTTTAGCAGTCTGGTGTCAGTTAGCATGTTAACTATGATCCTTAGAAAAATTTCAGAAGTCAGCAATGACTTTGCTGGCAGTTTGCTGGATAAGTACACAGTTATTTGGCAAATAATTAGAATGACTTCCTATTTTTCTTCAAAATAGTCATTATGTATTGTTGGGGCTGTCCTGTGCAGGGCCAGGAGTTGGACTTTGATGATCCTTGTAGGTTCCTTCCAATTCAGGATATTTTATGATTCTAGAATTTAGTGTCATTACATTCTGTTTAAAGTCTGATTACAATCATGACACATTCTTTTAGGCTGTAGAGGAAAAGTTTGACAACCAGTCTGAAATAGCTCTGGAAATCTAGTTATAAGGACAACACATTGGGTTTTCAGGAGTTTGTGAGACATTTGGCTACTTCTTGAGCTCTACGTATTTTCCCAATGCCAGGCATTACTCACTCTGAAAAGAAGCCAATAATTTAAGATTATGAAGAAGCTCAACTGTGATTCTGACATGCTGGTGGTCAGGTGTGGGCAAATATAATTTCTTTCAGTAGGGAAAAAAATGGGGAGGAGAGGAGGGGAGGGAAGGGGAG
>VXBT01009752.1:373-118715 GCA_013400235.1 Oriolus oriolus | reverse complement strand
GAGCCCGGCACGGCCCGCGGGGCCGCCCGCCCGTCTTCCCCCCCCAGCCCCACCGTCGCCCCCGGCCCCGGCGCTGCCGCGGGGCGCCGGCACCCCCGAGGGGGACGGAAGACCCGAGAGCGATCGGGCCGGCGGCGGGGCCGCCCGGCGCCTGGCTCTGCCCTCCCGGGCGACGCCGCCGGGCCCCAGGCAGGGCTGCGGAAACGGCGATATCCCCGCCATGTGAGCTCGGGGAGTTGTTCTCTCGGAAACTCCCACGTCCTCTCCCATATTCCGCGTTTTTCCACCCCTTTCCCTTTGCGATTTAAAATGGGGAAACCATCCCCACCGCATGTCCCCGAGTGGGCACGGCGGGTGGCACCGCCGCTCTCTTTCGTTCGTTTCCCCAGAAGCGGCCGGAGGACAGGCGCGGTGCCGGCCCTCACCCCGCCGCCCCGCGCTGGTCTCCACCTCCCCGGGCCGGCCGGGAGCGCTGAACGACTCCGCGGGAGGAGGCGGCGGTGGCCCCAGGGCGCGTCTCCCCCGGTCGGCGGGACGGAGTGGGCAAGGCCGGCTGCTCGCCCGGGCACCCCTGCGTGCCGTGCCGCCGGCCGTATTATTCTTCCAGGAGCCTTGTAGGTTTCGGTATATTCATTCTCGTACAATGGGATTAAACACTAACCGTTATCATCCAAATTAACTAAACTCTGAATAGTAAATGCGGGGGCTTTTATTTTTTTTCCTCCTCTTTTTGCTCCACTGGCGGAGATGGAGTTGATCCTCTTACTGTCTGTGTTAACCGCCAGCTGCAGGCACCTGCGAGGCAACTTCTTACACGAGGGAAGTTGTTTATTTGCTCTCTGGCTGTTCCCTCGTTGGTTCCCTCGCGGGCCAGGCTGCCCGGGGCAGCGGCGGGGGACGCGGGGGGGCCGTGGCATCACCGCGTGTACCGCCGCCTTGTCCGCAGAGGGCTTCGGCGGGGCTGAAGAAGGAGATCACCCGACACGGCCGCGGTCGGACTGTCACCCTTGTAGGGGAGCCAGGAGAAGGCGGCTTTGAATATTTTTTGGGTTTTAATTCCCCTCGAGCGCCTGTTGGCTCTCCTTGCGGGACACGCGTGCACGGCTCTTTGGCAATTCAAGGCGGACACCCGCGTCCCCATCACCCGCCACCGGTTTTCGGTTCTCGCCCAGGAGCCCCGCCGGCCACAGCCCTCTCCCCAGGCAAGGGGCTGGCCGGCGGCCGGGGCGCAGGGCCCTGTCCGATACGCGCGGAGCGGGATGAGCCTGCCGTCGCCCCGGGACTGCAGGGCGAGGGGAGGCAGCACTGCCCCGGCCGCGCCGCGCCGTCTCCCCGAGGCCGGCCCGGGGGGTCTCTACCTGGCGGGGCTGCCCCCCGAGGGAGCCGCCTGGCCCGGTCCCCTGGTGCTCTGCCGGGGTGCGCACGGGTGCCGCGTCTCAGTGGCGTGTGGCCACTGTCCCGTGGCGCTGCCGACCTCTGCCAGACATGGGCTCTAACAGCGAGGTGGAGATCCTCTGGGAGGTGTCAAGCTGCTTTGAATTGGCATCTAGGTTTGCCTTTTTGTGAAAACAGATAGTCTTCCCTCTGTTTCTTCACCCCCTCTTTTCTTTTTTGACTCCTATATAACGGTGGGGTTATATGCAATTACTTCGCCAAGTAATTGAAACTGTGGGTATTAGGTTTGAAAATCCCTGTCACTGTGTGCAAGCAAGAAACCAGCTAACCAGTCTCACATGGAAAGAGTTGTCTGTGCAACTGGTGAATCAAGTGCACAGTAAAGTGTCCCAGTGTGGCTAGGGCTGGAGTTGGCCCTCCCAGCATGGTTTGGTCCCATACTGGAGGTCCTGCTGTATAATGTGGAGAGGCATTCACACTCCTGGATGATCTCATGGCTGCTAGGGAATGGGAGAACTCACAAGGTGCAACAGGTCTTACTTGTAGGAAGTGGTAGCTTTATTACTTGGCAATCCTGGATCTGCAAAGAAGCAGTGATCTCTTCACTCAGGAGAAGGCATTTAATTTAGGAGTTTAACCCTCAGCTGTACATACAGCAGTTCATCATGCGGTGCAAGCTTTTGCTCTGAGTTAGTTTACTCTTGCACGCTCAGTGAGGCTGGGCCAGGTTAGCAAGTTTCCGGTCTTCTCACAGCTCCTAATGCTCTCTGCCTCTGTATATGAGGCTGATTGGCCCACGTCTTGCTCCTCAGCTGCAGAGGTATCCCTTACCTCAATGCTACTGTTTGTTCCAGCTGTAGTCCATGTCCATGTCTTCCTTCCTAGTGGAAGGACCATGCTCCTTTGCTCACCTGCCGGGAATAAAGGCATCAGTATGGGGGAGGTGATAACATGATAGGTCTCGGGACTCCATCCCAATATGGTCCTTCACAGAAGAAGCCATGCCTGTAACCATGAGTCTCTTGTATTGTTGGGTAGACTCAGAGTGCTCTCCTCAAAATCCTAGAGTGCTTTAGGAGGTGCCGTTTGTGCTTCAGAAGATGACATTCTTCTCATTCTGTGAGATACGGTAATGCCCACAAGTTAAACTTTGATCCTAAAAACTTTGATCTTTATCATAGGTAGTTGTCAAGTATCTCTGTGGTGGAAGACAGGACTTCCAGGTCAGTAGTGCTCCTGAGTGCTGCTATGTGCTTGTCATATTCCACCTCTGAGGAGGCATGGTTCACTGTAAGTATGTTTTGTGGTGTAATTTAAATATAATATACTCTGTTCTTCATGATTAAAAGCCTTTCAGGAATGTAAAATCTGATAAAATGATTGCTTTTAGATTACTCCCTGTATGAACTTTTTGGAGTATGGATTGCTTGAAAGTCATTCGCATATCTTCCTGCAATTTGTAATATCTCCTTTGTTGACTTTTTTCGCAGATATAAGATTTTAAGCTTATGTTTAGGTTTATATGTAGTATAGCAAATGTATTCAGAATTACACAGGGTAAATGTTTCACTGATTAAAATCAGGTGTAGTTATATATGTTATAGCCATTTACGGGGGCTGATTTACATTGGCAGAAGACCTGATACTGCTTTTGTCCATCAAATGTGTATATATGGCAAAACTTAAGACTTTCCACTGTGTGTTTGTGCAGGGTGAGTCCCCCAAGACAGTAGATAGATGTTTACAGTTTTCCCAATGACAGCTGTCTTCTCAGCCACATCACTATTGAGACAGAATATGTTGCCCTTTAAATTACAGCCTGTCAAAATGAGAACAGAATGCTAATGTTTATTTCAGTGGGACTTAGGTAATCATGAATCACTGGGGAGGTGTACATTAGATTGCTTGTGACTGAGGTGTTCTAAATTGCTAAATATCTAGATTTTTGGCTGTCTGGCATTAATAAAGGCTGAAAGGTTCAGAAAATACAAGGGCTTTTTCTGCAATGACATGTCTAATGCTGAAAAATGTCTAATCCCTCCTCTCCAGTCTTAGTAAAAACTAAAAGCAAACAAACAAAAGTAAAAACTTTTGCTCATCATGGCTTCACAGAGGGGAAGTTATGCTTAATCCACCCAGTAATCTTCTATGATGAAGTGACTGATCTGGTGGATGAGGAAAGAGCAGTGGATACTCTGAAGAAGAGAAGGCTTCAGGGTGACCTCATCACAGCTTTTCAGTACCAGAAAAGAACCTGCCAGAAAGCTGGAGAGGGACTTTTTACAAGGGCACGTAGTGACAGTACAAGGGGTAGTGGCTTTAAACTGAAAGAAGGTAGGTTAACATTAGTTATTTGAAAGAAATTCTTTACTGTGACAGTGGCACTTGAACAGGCTGCCCAGAGAATTTGTGGATGCCTCATCCCTGCAAGTGTTCAAGGCCAGGTTGGATGAGGCTCTGAGCAACGTGGTCTACTGGGAGGCGTCCCTGCCCACAGCAGGAGGGTTGGAACAAGATGATCTTTAAGATCCCTTCCAACCTAAGCTGTCCTATAATTCTGTGGTACCATCTACTTGGCTTTTGATATTGTCTCCTGTAACATCCTTGTAGAAAAGCCAATGACATACAGGCTGGATGAGCAGAACTGAAAACGGGCTGAATTGCCAAGTTCAGAGAGGAATGATCTGTGGCACAAAATCTAGTGTCCAGTAACTAGTGGCATACCCTGAGGTTCAGTATTTGGTCTGGTCATGTTTAACATCTTCATTAATGGGCTGGAACATACCCTGAGCAAGTTTCCAGATGACACAAAACTGTGAGGAGCAGCTGATACACCAGAGAGTCATTCTGCCATCCAGAAGGTCCTCAATAGGCTGATGAAACGGGCTGTCAGGAATCTCATGGAATTCAGCAAAGGGAAGTGCAAAGTCCTGCACCTGGGAATAAACAACTCCCTGCACCAGTACTTGCTGGGGGAGTGATTGACTGGAAAGCTGCTCTGTGGAGAGGGACCTGGGGGTCTTCGTGGACATCAAGCAGAACATGAGCCAGCAGTGTGCCCTTGTGGCCAAGAAGGCCAATGGTATCCTGAGGTGCATTAAGAGGATTATTGCCAGCAATAATCCTGCCCCTCAGCACTGGGAGTGTACATCTGGAGTTCTGGGTCCAGTTCTGGGCTCTTTAGTACAAGACAGATATGACCATACTGAAGGGAGTCCAGCAAAGGCCCATGAGGATGATTAGGGGATTGGAGCAACTCATGTAGGAGGAGAGGCTGAAGGATCTGACACTGTTTAGCCTAAAGAAGAAAAGACTCAGGAAAAGCTTACCGGTGTGTTCAAATACCTGAAGGAAGGGTGTGAAGAAGTTGGAGCCAGGCTCTTCTCAATGGCTCTCAGTCATGGAAACAGAGCCAGTATGCACAAACAGTAATACAGGAGTTTCTGCCTACGATAGGAAACAATCCTTCTGCTGTGAAGATGGTTAATCACTGAAACAAGTTGCCCACAGAGACTGTGGGGTCCAGAGGTGGTCCCAGGCAACTGACTCAAGGTGGCCATGCTTGAGCAGGGAGGTTGGACCAGATGACCTCCAGAGATACCTGCCAACCTCATCCATATCATAGTTCTGTGCATTTCCTGTGTGAACATTTAGTTTTGATGTAATTCAGTCCCACTTTGGTTTGGCATAGAAGAAATGTATTTTAATTTTTTCTTACACTACGCGGCAGATTGAACTCTTTTACTCTGTTCTCAATAGGATAATTCATTTAGATTCAGGGTTTCTACACCTGTATCAAGCAGAATAAATGGGAGGGAAGCACAGCCTTTCTGTTAATTGTACTTCACCACGTGTTGCATTGCAACTCGGCCCATTAAAGACTCATTAAGATCCATTATACTTATGACTGCTTTGTAAACAATGCTAATTCAATAGGACTTTACAGCTTAATTCCCTCTAGAGTCCTTTGTAACTTCTAGCCATGACTTTCTTTCTATCTTAAGTGGAAAGGGGACCCCTGTGAGAGATTTATGGACTCTGCAAAGCCTATTAATTTAGTAATGCCATAGTCAAGCATCTTATTATTATGAACTCTCAGTACTGAGCTTATTGAGGGACTAGGGACTTAAGAGGACTTCTTTTCAGCAAAGCAATATTCTTTGGTTCAGTCCAGCTTTGCTCTGATTTCGCAGAGATTGAGTGGACCAAACACTACTCCCTGCTACACTGGCTTCCAGAGAATTATTTCTGAAATGTGCCCTTGTTGGTAACTCAGAGAGTTAGGATGCTGCACTATGCACAGACTGTGACAAGACTTTTAGGTTTAAGGCTCCTCTGTAGAACAGTGAGGTGGTATCAATGGTCCTGCATGCTACACTGGTGGCTGGCTTTTGGGATGTTAATCCAGTGTTAGCATATGGCAAGCAGCATAAGCCTAAGATCTCAGCGACTTTGTGAAGGCAGATAACATAAAGTTTATGCTGTGAAATAAAAAACAGAGAGGGATTGATACCTCAGGGTTCCTGCAGAGTCTGTCTGTCTTCTAGGCAAGGACTGCAGCCCCAACCAGTTGCCTTTTGCGGCTTCATTATTGCTGGGCAAGTGGGGTGGCCGGCCTTCCTGCTGGCTCTCTGTCGTGGATACTGAGTGGTCTCTGTTGCTGAAGGCAGAGTCATCACTTGTTTCTCTGTATCCCATAGTAGCTTTGAATTATCTAGGGTTTTGCTTGTCTCCTTTATTCAAAGAGGAGAGATGGATACAACCAGGAAGGGAAGAACATGTGGCTGGGAGGCACTGTTCTGCTTGCTGCTGGGAAAAGGTTTGTTACAAGAGTTAAAGGCTTTCCATCACTATCTGAGTTTCTGTTCTGTGAAAGTCTTGCCCTTCTGACTGAGTGCTGAAAAGTGTTCTGCTTCTGGAAAGCTTAGGTTGTTCTTCTTCAAGTCAAGTTCTTTGTCTTGAACACTGCCAATAGCCCTTGCCTGTTTCTGAACTCATAGCCCAAAAGCAATCCAAAAGGTTATGATAACATGTGAAGATCCCACAAATTCCTCAAAAACAAGTGTGAAGTGCATGTCCTGGCTTTAAAACGATCACTTCTTGCATAAGTACACCTTTGGTGATAGCAAAATGAGATCTCTTCTGCTAGACAAAAAAAACATGACTAGTAAATGCAAACACTTTCTTTAAAAGCTGTTGAAGTATTCTGGGTAAATATTATTCCCTGCTTGCCCTGTTCTTTGATTCTTTCTTAGTGCACATCTATCTAATGTCAGAGAGAGAATAACAGAGCCCTGATCATACCTTGTAGGGATGTTCTTCTGCCAAAACTGGGTATATCTGACACGGGGATAGCAGATGGTGACCAAATATTTCTGCAACAACTCTCCCTTTGTGGGTAAAATTAAGAGTATATTGAAATCCCAGCATTCATAAGTCATGAGCCAAGCCCCCAAACTCTGAAGAAAAGTGAAAAGTCAGGAATTTAAAATTGTCACTTATAATAACAAGCCATCAGAAGGTTGACTATTTCAGTGGTTTTCCATTTGTAATTTTTCCTTCCTCAGCTTCTATGACTCAGGTTCTCAAACATTCTGCATAACCATTAGAATAGAAAAGTAATTTTTATGAAATCCTTAGATCCTGAAGCAGAAGTGTGAACGACCAAATATAATTAGATTTTCTAAATGAAAACATAATGGTTTTAGGAACATTAGAAGGGGTATCAGGGCTGGATATGGTGCCACCCGTTTTTCATTTCATCTGGCTCATTTTTAAACTAATTATAGCAGGCAGGGAAGAAGTACCCATGGCTCCTCTGGCTTTAATGCCATGTCCATTTTGATGGAAAGCTATTTTACATGTCATGAAAGTGTATAACCACCTTGTGCCTAGTCTGAGGTCCCATTTTTCCTTCACATTCATATGCCACCCTCTTGGTGGCACAGACAGGAGTGTGTCTGGGCACCCAGCCTGTTGTGGTGCTTTGAATACTAGTTACTGCTTTTTCTAATAAATTTGGTTTGAATATGGGATAGGGAAAATAAAACATGAAAGTGTCAGTGCCAGAAAGGAGAGCTGGGAAGATTTTCTTGGTGATAAGCATTGGAATTACTTACTCCGTTCTGCTGATCTGGCATTGTTTCACCCAATATCTGTATGTACATGAAAATATTATATAAATGGCAGTGATATAAAAAGCACTAACTTCTGCACTGTTATCTTATATGCATATGTGAAGATTCATATAAAATGCAGATTGAATGTCACTGTGCCCTATGGCACATCTGGCTGACAAGCTAGGAGGGAGTGGAGAATAAGTCCCACAGTTTGGTCCCGGCATTTGCAAGGCAGAAACATCCCAATTCTTCTTCCACAGCACACCTGTGGTGCTCAAGACAGGCACCATTAGATAAAGAAACAACATTGCCTGTATTACTTGTCACCACGAACTGTTAAAAAATAGCTTAATGTCGAGGAGCGTTAACACTCGTGACAAACAGGCAGGCTTTTCTTCCAACACATGAGCGTCGTCACCGGGGAGGCTGCTCAGCTCCCTCCTTCCTGTGTGGAAGCTTACAAAGCTTTGTGGAAAGCTGTGAGGATATTAGGGGTTGACTACTGCCCTCTAGTGATCGTCACCAGTGCCTGAGGTTTCTAATGCGCCTTCTATTTTCTAATCAAATTGCTAAAAATAAACTTCGTGTGTGATCAGATGCACGAAATTCAGCATTATGAAACAGTGCCTGATTCATCAGATCTCAGAATTCGCACCAGATGATGGACTGTTCCCAGCATGGACACCAGCTGATACAGCTCTAAAAATACAGTTAATGCAATCCAAGCATGCTGTGTTAGGCATTTGCATTATCAACTAAGTTAAATATTTCCCAGTTCTTTAGAAACTGGTATACCTTGGTTTGACTAAGCTTATTGACAGAATTTTTCCCTAAATAAAAACATTGCTGCATTTTAAATACAGCCTTTCAATAATAAGCAAGTCACCCTTCTTTCAAAAAACCCCTCAACGTAACAAAATAATGACTGTGGGAAACTTTATAGAGTATAAATTATTGAGAAACAGAATATTTGGTTCAAATAATGATTTAGCTGAATTTGTGAGTAGTGCTAGAGGCCTCTGTCCCTTTTTCTTCTTTTTCCTCCGTGCTAAAATGATCAAATACCTGCTAGTTAAGAAGTAGGATGTGTGGGGTTTTTTCTCTAGTTATTGATGCAACGTGCTCAGCTCCCCAGTTAAGTTCTCATCAAATGTTACTTGTTGAAGGGCTGTTTGAGCAGAATTCTGCTGCTGGCATTAGAGGGCAGCCTTGAGGGTTTATTTGATTTTTGGTTTGCATATCAGTCTGACTAGGATCTAATTTAAAGCAGCTTAAGGCTATTTTTGCTCTGAACACAGTAGAGTCATTTAAAACCACCTGTCTCATTAAGTCCAGCACCCAGCTGTGTCGCTCACTGATGAACATCAACAACGGCGGGTTAGGGACAGCCGAATTGCTCTGCAGGTACAACGGCTGCAATTACGAGATCCTCAGAGCAACAAGCGTGTTGATCTAATTGGCCTGTGTATGAAACACAGCAGACAAGGGAGTCACCTTTACTTTCATCCTGCAAGAGTAATTGAATGGTTCACAGCTCTGACTTGTTTTCAGCAACACAGCTTAGTGAAATAAATGTGCTTAAGTGCTCTTCAGAGTCACGGAGACCGCTCCAAGATTTGAGTCTTTACACATATGAACAGTGCAGCTTATTTGTTCTACCATGCCTTTTGTGCTCTTACTTCTAGGCCCACGAACACTGCTTACCATCTTCTGTAGGTACAATGTCTTCACATTTCATCACTTATCCTTCAGACTTATGTAGGGCAAAGGTTACCAAAGTTCTTGGCATCTGCCATATCATGTAGGAGGAAAGCAGCATCAGCAGAGAGTCTCTTGTGTAATCTACAGATATTTTTGGAGATATGTTTGGGCAATAAAATGTTCGCTTTGTCTGCTGATCAGACTGCCTCCTATACAGTAAAAATTGTCTGTTGTAAAAAAATGTATTTAAGGTGGCTTTATAAAATGAAACCTTACAAAGGCGTGAGAATAATTTACAAAGCCCAGATTTATATGACTTATAAGGAAAGGTTCTGGAGCAAATAGAAAGAAAATTATCTTTAATTAACATGGGCTTGTCAGAGGATAGTGATTCATCCATCAGCTGAGGGCAGAGGAAGGTTAAAAAAGACGTGTGGAAAAAATGATGAGCTAGAGGAGAACGTGTTTCAGATCCTGAATCACCTCTGCATGAACCATGTTGATAGCTACTCTGTTTCTTGATGATTGTTCCAAATTCAGCAATCACTTGTCTTGAAATGATCTTGAATGGTGCTAAAAATAGCTTGATACTGGAGATGCCAATTTTTCCAGCAATTTACCTAAAATGTCAGCAGAATTATTGGCTATGAGAAACAATGCTCTATCTTCATCTCCATGGGAATGCAATACAGCACTTTCGCTGCAATACAGTACTTTTGAAAACAGCATCCTCTGAATTCCCATGATTTTCAATGTGTCCTACATAGCTTTGAAGATAACCCCATTTATGGCTGACAGCTGCAGAGGTAGAAAAGTCCCATGTCCCCTAACCTGGTAGCTGGGCCATTCAAAAAGGTGAACAGGGATCTCACCAGGTGCTTTGCTAACAGAGCAGATTTTTCCAGGTAGTGGGGTAAAGCAGAAACTTTAGAGTAGCTTCAGGTTCTCTAAAAATTGGCTAAACTTGAGACAGGACGGTTTTTTCCCCCCATATCTCCTGAAAACCTCTTTCCTCTGCTGCCACATACATCTGTGCAGAAGAAACTCACTAAGAGTTTTTCCCACTGTTATCAAAGTCATACTGATTCCAGAAAAAGCCAGTAATCTGGAAAGACTTGACTTCCACTGAAATCAGCCCACAGCAATGCCTTTTGATACTAGATACAGAGGAATCTCTTAAGTATCTTTAGGAGTGCAGCATTTGAAATGTGAAAATCCTGATCACCTCATACAGTTAATTGCTCCAGATGCATCAGTCAGCCTGCAGTAAGCGTGCTCTGAAAACAATCAGAAAGTCCATAGGAGGATTGTCCCAAACCTTTGAAAATCTGATAAACTGTAGTTCAGTGAAGCAATAGACTCTGCTGCTGCTTGAGCATATCCCACACTGCTGTTTCTGTGGAGGCACTTGCAGATGTTTGGCATACAAATCAAACATACATGACTAACATGATACTTCAGCATAGAAGCACAGAATATCCTGAATTGGAAGGGACCCACAAGGATCATCAAGTCCAGCTCCTGATATTATACAGGATGCTGCAAGGGTCACACCAGGTGCTTCTTGAGAGGCACTGAGAGTGCTTGTCCAAACACTTCTTGAACTCTCTCAGGTTTGGTGGTTTGATGCTGTGACCACTTCCCTGGGGAGCCTGTTCCAGTGCCCAGCTACCCTCTGGGTGAAGACCGTTTTCCTAATATCCAACCTAAACCTCCCCTGACACAGCATAAGGCCATTCCCTTGGGTTCTGTCACTGGTCACCACAGAACAGAGATCAGTGCCTGCCCCTCCTCTTGCTTCATGAGGAAGTTGAGACCACAATGAGATCTTCCCTCGGTCTCCTCTGTTCCAGGCTGAACAGACCAAGTGACCTCAGCTGCTCCTCATACGGCTTCCCCTCAAAGCCCTTCACCATCTTCCTTGCCCTCCCTTGGATGCTCTGCTTTATATCCTTCTTACATTGTGGCACCCAAAACTGCCCCCAGCACTCGAGGTGAGGCTGCCCCAGAGCAGAGCAGAGCAGGACAATCCCCTCCCTTGCCCGGCTGGCGATGCTGTGCCTGATGCTCCCCAGGACAGGGTTGGCCCTCCTGGCTGCCAGGGCGCTGCTGACTCACGTTCAACTTGCCATTGACCAAGGCCCCCAGGTCCCTTTCCATGGCACTACTTTCCAGCGTTCTCATTCCCCAGTTTGTACATTCAGGGTTGCCCCATCCCAGGGGCAGAATCTAGCCCTAGTTCAATCCTTGTTGAACTTCATGCACTTCATGATTTCCCAGCTCTCTAATTGGTGAGGTCTCTCTGCAGGGCCTCTCCACCTTTGAGGGAGTCAATAGCTCCCCAGTTTAATATTATCAGCAAATTTAGACTACCTTTCAGTCTTGTATTCAAGTTGTTTGTGAAGATAGTGAAGACAACTGGCCCTAAAATAGGGCCCTGTGGAACCCCACTACTGACTGGTCACCAGCCAGAATATGTGCTGTCACCTAAAACCACACAGTAGAAGAAGAAAAAGAATTCATCCCAGGGAAAAGTATCTTAGTAGCTTTCTCCAGTGTTGTAACCAGCCTCTTCCCTTTGGAGATGGTGGTCTGCTGAGCCCCTTCTTTCTTCATGCTGTCCTCAGATGGTCTTCCCTCCGCCCTGCTCCTAGTTGCCAAGGTGCACCTCCTGGGAACCCTATACATATTAGCAAGTGATGAAAACTGACTTTAATCCCTGCACCTGAATCGTCACAAGTTATCCTATCTGTCTAGTTTGATAACTGGCAATCCCATGTGAAGAAACTCATGTGGGAACAGAGTCCTGTCACAGCAGATCTGACTTATGGGGCTGGGCTGGCTTGCACAAGGGAGGCCAAGGGGAGCTGCCAGCAGCTCATCCTGCTGCTCTGCTCAACTAACTGAATAACAAGGGAGGAGGATGATAAGAGATAAAAATTAATGCTGGGGGAGTAATTGGTGTTTAAACATTGACAGTTTTTCTCTGGTGTCTGCTGCTCAGGCCTGCATAAAGCTGTTTGTATGCAAATGGTGAACTTGCCCATGCTTACTGCTGCTCAGGTTCTCTTAGCACAAAGCCCCAATCTGAGGAAACTACCAAAACACTGCAGATCAGCAGGAAGGAAATACAGCATTTCATTAACGAGGCACTCAGGAAAATTTTGACAACCATTTTATATTGATGGAGTAAATCATGTTTAGCACCACTGACATATACATAGGATACCCAATGGCAGTTGGATAAGGATAAGAGGTAGACTGGGAGGAGAGATCATCCAGTTTCTCAGAAGATTATTTTCCCAGAATTTTTCTGTCATCTTCCATTCCTTTTCTGTTCTCTCTTTTGTGCTTTGAAATCCCTTCCTCCACTATTCATCCGCTTATGTGTGGCCAGGATGTACACAGTCTTCTGCATATTGCTATTTCCTCTTTGCTAGTGTTTTTGTGGAGGTGGAAGCCACAGCCTCCCCTGTTTGTGTTGGACCTGTGATCAAAAATCTATAGGAAACATGTATTTGCTTGACAATTCGGGATGAAGACTGTCCAAAGATGATCTCATAGAAACAGGCTATTAATTCAGCACCTTTGCAGGTTGTTGTTACTTAGAGTGTGTTATGCTGTGCCTGTCTGAAAGAATTTGGTTTGAAATAATGACAGGAAAACAAGTGGCTGTCTGCTATGATGGTACTCAAGTGCAAATACACAGTGAGGAGCACTGGCAAGCAGCACAGACAGCACTGCAAGAGATGCATTTCAGTGCATTTGCTGTATAAAACACAAGCACCACTTGTGGCTTCAATCCTGTTCTTCATACCCATTCATCAGTATAAAGTCAACTGCTAAATAAACGGATTTACATAAAATCAGAAAGGGCATATGAAGTGACGTTGATATGTTCTACATTTTTGAGATATTTCTGTGGCATGCATCAGCCAATTGTTCTCATAACACTTCAAACTGGTTTGAAAGCTAAAAGCACTAATGAATCTGGAAGCGAAATTAGTAGAGTGCAGGGCTTTTTTTTCCCTTTTGGTACCTCCATCTTTTTAAAAAGTGTCTTTATATAAAATGTCATATTAGCCAGATGAGAGCTCTGCAGGATGGGAAGGAGACTGTCAAGAAATATGTTGATTAACTAATAGACTGACGAACACTAAGGGGCTGTTTTAATATTCATTTTAGATTACCACCAAGGTGAAAAATCTGTGCTGTCCTCTTGACCACTGTGACAAGAATGTGGAACAGGAGAAGTTGGTCAAGGATGTATATGAAAGGCTGGATGGACACAACTGTGGCTGATGGCACCTGGAAGAGGATTGCTTAATTCTGAATTACAACTGTGCTATTTTTATTGAGCAATGATTTTCATCCACAGTTTTGTAAGTCCCTGCATTGCAAGTTCTGTTACTTGGATCCTCACCTAACCTTGGCCTATAGATATTTTCCTTTTTATATGAAAAACACAAATTACAGCTTTTCAGTTTACCATACGTGTAGACTACATATGCTGACCAAGTCATTCTGCTGCTGATGTTGGCATTGGAGCCCTTAGACACAGCTTCTGGTCTTTATTTATGGTCTTTCTTCCTCTTTCCGTGTGAGCTGGCCTTGCTACCGTTTGCATCTCAAACCATTCCCAGTCTGTTGTGGTCTTAGGAATCACCCTAGTCATGGCATTCACTTTTGCAATGTAAGTGTTTGTGGTATTATTATATTATTATTTTAGACTTTTTCCATTTGGTGGTGTTGCCTGGGTGCCTCTCAGCTGTCTGCAGAGGAGTGCTGAGGCTCGGCAGCTGATACTGCAGGCACTGACTGCATGGCGCAGTGCAATAAGCAGGAGTAAAGAGGCCATGGCTACTGTCACTCTTGGTCTTGAGTGTTCTCTTTCAGACCAAAACTAATTTTATTTTACAGCTATCGGGCCTTTTAACTCCAAAACAGTCCATGTGAAACTCTTGGAGTAATTCCATTAACACCAGAGTGCATTAACTTACGTCTCTGACGGTGCTGGAAGCTTCTATTTTCACTTGTTAACAGTTTCAGCCTACTTAATATTTTTCTTTAAACTTGCATGTTTATCTTGTTAATTTTCTAAACGTGGAGTTAAAACACTGAAGTGTCAGTACATCTCTCTGTGTTAATGATGTTACTGATTTTTGCACTGAATATTTATTTCCATGAAAAATACAACTTTATTTTTTAAGACAGGTAATTTCTGAAGAAGTCTGTGGTTTTTCAGACACGTGTGGAATCAAAAGATTTAATTCATCTCTGCTGTATAGCTTCTGAACTTAGTGAATTTACATTAGGGTTAAATTTGAGCAAACCTTTTTTCAGGCAGCTGTCAATCTGCTCTAGTCTTTAACCTCACTCTTTAAAAAATTCTAAAATAGGTTTTGGAGATCTGTTTGGTTAAGAGATAGAGATTTCTTCTTTATTCACAAATACTGAATACATAAAAGAGTGCTTGAGCTGCAAAAATGTCTTGTAATGCTGATGTTCAAGCAGAAGCAGTTACCAGATGGGTACCAGGAGAAGAAAGATCTGTAAGGAAATGAAAAGCCCCAGAATGTATCCCTTGCAGCAGGACATGGTGCAGGGAGCCCACAACTAGCACTAGCAAAACCTATGGGAGTCCAGAAAAAAAAAAAGAAAAAAAAAGCGGCTTTCATTCATAGTTTTTTATACAGACTCTCATTACTGGAAGTTGCCTTGTTTAGCAGACCGTGGGACACACCTTCTTTTTCGTTCAAAGCACTTTTTTATGTGCCACTGTTGTGTTATCAAGCAGTGAGTAGGAGAGGGTGATAAAGTGTGGCCTCAGGCAAAACAGTTAAAGGGAGAAGGAGGAAGACATTTAAAGAAAATTTAGGAAGAAAACCAGACAAATTTTCTCTATTTGATCTATTACACTAAGGCATAATCTTTAAAGAAGTTGCATTAGCGATCATCTTTAAACGTCCTCGGCAGAAAGCTCAGTGGAGCACTGTAGGGAATTTTCCAATCCTGGTAAAAGGGAGAAATAAATTGCTTAATAAGCTATTCTCCATTTGTAATCCTTATTACATTTCACCCTAATCACCGAGCATTAACAGCAGCAGCTGTGATAGCAGAAGTCATACATTTTTTCAGGTCAGACAGTTTTCCCTCTTTTTCTGAGAACTTCATCTTCCAGTACTATTTTGGGATTTTGGAGACCTTTATTTAGCAGTGCAAATTTTAGTTTCCAGAAGCACAGAAGCATATTTTGTAATAAACTTGCTGAAGGCAAATTGCTGGTATTCAGTGTCAATGAGATGCATTGTCAAGAAGTTTAAGATTTTTAGAAATTTAAAGGGCCAGATAAGCTCAGGTACTTTAAGTATTTTGCTAAATAAGATTGTATTTAAGACTGCTTCTTTTCCAGTGGAATTTGTACTCTTCAATCAGTGTGAAAGGTTTGTCAATGGAGTGCTTAACCCGATAAGCAAACAGCCAAGTATCTAAATAAGCTCTTACTAAGGGGGTGTTGTTTTCCTGTGGTTCTCGAAAACAACATGCATGAAAGGTGATACAATTTGACCTCCAAACATGCTGTGAAGATTCGTAAACAATCCAGGGCATCTCCCACAGACTGAGGAAAGCTCTTCCAACAGATAAAGGTTTGTTGCAGCAATACTAGGTTTAGATTAAACAGTGGATTCGAGATTTTCTGGTATTGGACCTATTTTTTATTGTCTTTTTGGTAGAAAGTAGTGTTTTCTCTATCTGACCTTTTCAGCACTTGTGAGCTGCATTTGGAAATGAGCCTTGAGCCTCACCCCAGGTATCCCACTGGAGAAGTGGAGACCTGACCCTGCAGTTAATCACAGGGATGTCCTGTGCAATGCTTGAGATAACATACATCCCTCAAACCAGCACCCAGAGCTGAGGTACTTCTGTACCGTAGCCCAGTGGTTACCCTTGCCAGGCATATAGGAGACAGTGGCTACCTTCCTTCTGCTACTAAAGCACCCATGCCTGCATTCCTTTGGGAGGCTTTTCCCATGTTTTTCTTTTGTTTTCTCTGTTAGTATGTTTGCTTCTACAGCATCAGCGTTGTTTTCCAGATGAGACATTTAACTGAGGTTTTGTAAGTTCTGCACAATTATCATTCATCTTTTTCCAATGCTAGGAATTATCCTCCTAATGCCTTCAAAGGGAACCGGGGTTAAATCTGAGGGTTCTTCTTTGGATCTGTAGTAAGGTCACAAAAATACTGGTCTATCCCATGCTAAGAGATTTGACAGCTTTCTTCAGGATTTGGTCCATGTTACAGCTGCAGTTCACAGTCCATGAGAGACCAAACAGTGTGTATTTGACTTGGACTGACATGTCAGCTCAGCTCTGGATTTTGCCCTCACCGGTTTTTCATTCTCCATGTTATACAATTTTGCAGTCTAAATCACAAATCATCCATTTGGGGATTAAAGAAACCAACAATTTTCAAGGGAGCAGGGGGAGAGGGAGACCTTTTCAGCAACAGCTTGGCATGATAAGAGCAGAGCAATGCTGACGTGTGTCTCTTCTGGAGATATTCAAAGCCCACATGGATGCGATCCTGTGCAGCCTACTCTTAGTGAACCTGCACTGGCAAAGGGGTTGGACTATGATCCCCAGAGATCACTCCTAGCCCCAACCATTGTGTGATTCTATGATGAAGTATAGAAAAACCTTTGGCACTGGCTGTCCTTCCAGAGTATTCTCTGATTTCGTGTGAGCTTTGGTACTGCTCTCCTTCATGACTCTGATTCACTTCTGCTTTCATCTGCTGCTTCAGATTCTCATCTGTGCTCCCAGTATCAGAGCACTGCCACAGGTCAGTGTGATGGCTGTGCCTTTCTTTGGTCAGCAAATTCTGTTTGCTTTGTCCCAAGTTAATTCTGAATCTCCCTGTACTATTTTGCTAAACACTTCTTGTGCCAAATATGAATTATGTCTCTTGTTAGAGGTTCACCAAGCTTCTTAGTCACAGATCTGCTTGCTTTTTCCCCTTTCTTTTTGTACTCAAAACTATACTGCTTACATGTCCCAACTTCACGAGGCACCTTACTCTTCATTCTTTTTTACAGTGTTTCACAATTAACTCCATTTTCTTTGATCATCTGGAAGCTCCCACAAAGTGGTTTTGAGATACCTGTTACCAGAAATTAGGCTGATTTCTGATTGTTTTCCTTTTTTCTGGGACTCAGGGCTCATGGGTAAAACATTGGTTGTCTTCTCCAAGGTGATTCTCCTGGTTTCTTTTCCTGGGTTCAGTAAACACTGAGTTGTGACTCTGATGGAGATCTGTGTCTTTTGGTGTCTGAGCTCTACCTGTAATTAGTGTCCTCACTAGGACTAATTTTACAGCAGTTTTATAAAGGTCTGTTTCCTTGGAAGTGTGACTTGCAGCTACTCTCCCACTCTGCACATGGATATGATGGGCAGCTCAGTGAGGACTGGAGAAAAGACAAGAGGTGTGAGGGCTGTAGAGGAATTGAGCTATGGAGAAAGTGTGGCTGGACTGATGTATTTTGTTTGGTAACAAGGTGAGCTGACCAGCCCCTGGAAGATGTTGATGGAACTGGTAGATGTTTTTAGTGGGACAGCATATTTAATTCAGGACCCCAAGGAGCAAACCTGGATTATTTTGACAAGTCAGCTTTGAAAAATGGTATTGATCCACCTACAATCATACCTCCTTATTCTGTTTCTCTTACGCTTCAGATAGTTCTTTTCCCTTTTGTGGGTGTGATGGGAAAGAATACTAACCCAAAATGTAGTGTAAATATTATGTCTTAGGAACTACTTGAGGTGGGATGCCTAGAAGTATTGCCACTGAATTTTTTGACAGGCATTTCTTTTGAATTATGCCTTTCAGCTAGAGACTCCCCAGTAAGAAAGGTGTGGTGAACCTCAGACCAGTTTGTTTACTTGATTTGAAAGTAGCTTTTAAGATAGGTACTTAATCCTCTCCTGTTACTCAAGAAACTGTCACTGAGATCAGGAGTTTCAGCTGAATCATTGCCATGATTGAGTCTGTCTGCACTTTGTATTTTAGATAAAATCTTAAAATCTTCACATCATAAGGTGAAATTTTTACTAATAAGTCTTTAAATGTAATAAAAGTATTTTAAAAACAAATGGGTATTTGTAAACCTTAAAAGTGTGTAAGAAAAAAGTTGTTTAAAAATGCCATCATGATGTAGTGCTAAAACAGCTTTGGGGCACCTCTGCCTGCATACTCTCCTGCAAAGATGTGAATCTTTGTTTTATATGGAACAGCAGCATTGTTTACAGAGTTTTTACAAATAATAGAAGACAAATAATCTTTACAAGTGGTGGACATGTATGATGCATTTTAAAGGGATAATTGAGTTAAAATTGTATAAAGTAGCGTGAGCTGCACAGCTTTCATCAGCAATACATTGAGAACATTTTGTGACTTGGGAAAAAGGCTGTTAGAAGGATTTCAGTGGGACCAAAGGGTCACTTTAGCTGCCAGACAGTTGTGCAGGGGCTCCTTCAGTCTTTGACCAGGTTGTGCAAATCCAGTCTAATCTGGTTAGTCTTTAGATATATGGGTCCACCTATAAAATATGGCATATATAATTATGTGGGCTCTGGGCCAACAGTGAGAAGCATGGGTGAGTTGGCATGTTGAAATGCACAGATGTGAATATTAATATGCAAGATCATTAGTGTTTTTGTGTGAGTTTATTCCATTAAAAACTGTGCTCACTGTATTTTGGGAGACTGAAGGTTTTTTGTTTCTTGTTGGGTTTTTTTAATATAGAATCACATACTGTGCAGGTTGTACAATTATTGTGAAAACGAGAGTTGCCTTTTGTAAACTCCTCCCTTCTTTATTAGGTTATCTCTTGCCTCAGTGATCCTCTCCCTAATGAATTCTAATTCTCTGTACCAATGGGAGCAGTGTGATCCTATTTTGTCCCCTCAGGGCACCTCAGCATATGTGAATGGTTAACTCTGATCTCAGATAACCCGTTGCATTCTTTTGGGAAGCCCAAGTCAGTGACATTATTTTAACCTTTTACCTACTTAACTTTTCCCTAACAACTACAGTTCCCTCTGCTCTGCCTACCTTGCACGCCCAGCAAAAGGCTCAGGTATTCACAGCAAATACATAACACATAATACATACCACATACAGAGGACATATGCTTGTAACTTGCAAAACACTATCATTCTCTGCCGTGTTACTGTCCGATCTTTGCTGCTGAAGGAACTGCAGAGGTGACCATTTAAAACAGTTTTGCAGTTGGAATCATGCATGTTGCTCCAACATGCAGTGTCACAACGGGGTTGGCAAAGACAGCCTGAAAGCCAGTATGGGCCCAAATTGCTACAGCAGTCTGATGAAATGCTGTGGAAAAAGCAGTGTTGCAAGTCAGGCAGAGGTGAGCAACAGGCAAGGGGGCTGGGAGTGTGGAGAGTCCAGACTCCGGGAAACCCAGTCTGCTGAAGTCTCAGAAGGTGCAGAGGTCATACAGTCAGCCTCCAGTGTGGGAAGCTGCCTCTTGCCCAAGGGTCACGATGGTGCTGGTGACCCTGAGGAAGGAGCCCAGCTCAGCCTAGCTGTGTAGATGTAGTGTGATCTACAAGGTCAGGATGCACCTTAGATGTCTTTTGCTGCTTGGTGTGTTTAAAATACAGCTTGCATCCATGCCAAGGTTCACGGACCTGACCTTGCTGGCTTACAGAAACTCTACACGGGGTTGATGGATGGCCACCTGGAATATCCTGGCTGCTGCACACATAGATCATACGGATGTGGCCATGGGTTTGCAGTGACATTCCCCAAGAAATCTGCCTGCATAACTCTGTGCAGAAACAGTTCTTGGGCAAATAGCCCAAGGCTATGCTTTGATGGAGTGCCTGCCACCAAGGTGTGCTTGGATGGGTGGAGGACCTGAAGAGGCAGAGGGCCATTCAGTTATCTGCAGGGGTGTTCTTGTGGCAATGGCATCAGGAGTGTTCATGGAAAATAACATTAAAATCTGTCCTTTTATTTCAACACTGAAACCAGGAGAAGATAATGTACTATCCAGACTAAGGCAGTTGCTAGCAAACTACAGTTCTGCTTATAACATGTGAGTTGGTAAGAATGGGAAAAAAGTGGAGACACAAGTAATTTTGGCTTCTTTTTTTTTTTTTTTCTCCTCGTCTTGCTTTTTTTTTTTCCCTGAAACATCCCACAAATCTCCACTGGTTCAGAAAAAAACCCCAAACAAACATCCCTTTTTGTTTTCTGTTGATTTTAAAATTAAATTTGGGTTGAAAGAACAATTTGAAATGACAGGCTGAACTTTTGTACTGAAAATGTCAAAAGGAAAAAAGAAAATGTGGTGAGTAAAGGGTGAGGTGGAAGCCTGAAACTGTTGATATTGATATAAATTTATGACTAGTTTTGAGCTGCAGGGAAAAACACAGTGACCTACAGGTCATGGATTTGAAATCTCTGTGTACTGGGCCAGGGATTAAAACAGTAATTGTTCAGACACAATTATTTTCAGCATGAAGACTGTTGTCTTCAAGGAATTCTGCCATTCTGCTTACTCATCTTGAGATTTCTGTGCAGTGTCCTCGTTTTCCCCCCACTTTGCCTGAGGACCGTAAGACCGTTGAGTAAAACAGGTACTTAAAAACAAAATAGGAGGGGAATATCTCCTTGAATAAAGTTGTCAAGCGTGGAAAAGGTTTGCCACAGGTGTCTGAATTATTGTTATTAATTACTAGAGCGTAGAAGGCTGCTCTTGGACTGGGTGCTAATAGGTTCTGAGCAAACAAATATTCCCACCCTGAGGAGCTTGGTCTGGGTCAAAGCCCACCCTGAGGAGCTTAGTCTGGGTCAAAGGCTAAAGGCATTTAGGCAGGATAGGAGGAAACTGAGAAGCTGCAGTACAGCCTGATAGATGATGATGCCAGCAGACCTCTTCTAACGGTCTTCCGGAAGGTCTTCTTAGTGTAGTAGTGCTTTAAAGAAGCATTAAGATGGAAGGAAAGCATGGAAGCACCTTGGGAAGGCAGTGACTAAGTGTGGATGTCAGTGGCTGGGAGAGGCTTTTAGCTTTGCACTGGAGGGAAGAATGGCAGGTTAGGACCAGGGAGAGGGCAGGGGATGGGCACAGGTGTGAGCTACATCCATCTCTCAGATGGGGTCACCAGTGCACTGAGGAGTTAAAGAGCAGTGTAATAGGGAGAAAAGGCTTTTAAGGATGTAGGGGAGCAGCTGGTCCTATGCCAAACAGGTGTTGGAAATAAGCCCAGGAACATGATCCCCAGTTGATATACTGGGCCCCAGTACAAGACGAGCAGGTAGGGTTTGAGGCTCTTCTCAGAACTGCTTGCCTGCCCAAGTAAGAACTCTGGAGAAGAACTGCATTTGTAACTAGTGGTTCCCCTCTGGATTATGTTGAGGGAAGCACTGATGCTTGCTCGGAAAGGATGCTGAGGTATTTTTTTCAGGAACTGAATGCTCTTTATATTCTTTTGCTTATGACATAAGCTCTGGCTGACAGATTTTGTTGGCTTGGTTTCTCTGGGAGTTTTTTTAGGGGGTGGTGGTTGTGATGGGATTGTTGGAGGTTTTTTGTTTGTTTTGTTCTGTTGTAGTAGCAGTGCCATTTGTTGTCCTAGGCTGGAAGCAAGATCAGCCCCTGTGAACATGAAAAAATTCTAATCTGGTGATATGGGAGGATAAAAGGAGTTGTGGGAAAATGAATATGGTCAATTTTTCCATAGATTAAATCAGCAACATGTTTTGCAAAGAGAACTAGTCGAAGGCTGTAATGTTAGAGGCGGGAGCCAAACTGTGATGGGGGGGTGGTGTTTCTGGAAGAGGACAGAACACTGTTGTGATAAGGAAGACCATCCTTCCTACAGGATTTCTCTCAGAGATGATCTGTAGTATGAATCCAGGTGACAGGTGTTGATGAACTAGTAGGAGAAGTTGTAATGGATGAAAATGGGAATAAAACATAGAAGAAGAAATGGAATGGTGAGAAATAGTACTATGCTAATGGATAAGAGAAGGCGAAGCCAAGAAGGAGGGGCCAAAGTGTAATGATTCCTTGCAAACCACATCTCACAGGATGGAGTGTCTTGCGGAAAAGCTTAGGGAGCTGGAGACCAAAGAACAGCTATACATTAAATGAAGAATTGGAGGTGAACAGTTTGCAAAAAACCATCTTAATTCAAGACCCTTCTTTTGAATGGAAGAAAAAAGGGCTGTGAATTGAATGAAGTTGTGATGAAGGACAAATATACAACTGAGAGACGGAGTGGTTCCTTGAGCAGAAAATGGAATTGCTGTGAATGAATGTAATAAATTGAGAAGACAGAAGAAGAAAAGTCTTGACTCAGAAGGCTGATGGAAAATAGCTAGGTGAAGTTCAGGTAATAACATGGCAGAGAAGAGACTGTACAGGGTCGCATGAGAATGACAGAGATAGTGGAAATTCCAAGCAGCAGCAATGCAGCTGGGACTACCCACCTCCTTAAGTCTGTTCTTCTCCCTTTCTTGGGTTTGATCGAAGATGAGAAGGATGAGAAAAATTAGATACTGTACTGGATTTTCAGGTCAGGGTATATTTGCCTTTGTAAGTCTATCTGCAGTGCTAGAAGGCAGAAGCCTTGACTTTGATTAAGCACCCCTTTCTTGACTCATTTTCAAATACAGTGATTGTCTTTCAGACAAAGTGGGTGGGGGGTTGGCAAAATTTGGGATCACTGTGAACTTTAAGTGCAAACAAAGCAATGTCTGGTTTCCATTTTGACCTCACAATTCATAGGATAGTTTTACTTACTCTTAAGTTTTTCCTGCTCACTTTTGAATCAGAAACAGAACAGATATTTTCTCTTTGTCTCTCTGAAACCACTCTCTTGTGATTATTTGGGTAATAAAATAAGACTCTAGATGCTACCTGTGAGATAAAGCATACCTGTGGTGACATGTAAGAGAGCCCTAGTGTTGAGAACACATACACTGATATGTTACACTCAGCTTCCTCTGGAACCAAAGTAAACAAATAAGATTATGCAGTGAATTAGAATCAGTTTTGCAAGAATACCCATATAACCATTCCATAAACCAACTTAACAATGCAAAAAAGATGCAGAGAATGATAATAGCCAGCACTCCCTTGCACTTCTCTTTCCCAACTTCTTTTGAGATGAAATCTGGTTTAATAAAATAGTATCTGCAAATACATAACAGCTCAACAACAGCTCTTCCTCTGAGCAAATACTCTGCTGCTGGTGTATGTGATGCCAGCCTAAGTGTTCTTAAACTTTTCGTAATAGCCTCACAGGAAGTTTGTACAGATTTGTCAAATGAAACTGATTTGAAAACTATTGTAGTCTAATTAATTTGAATTCTTAGTGCAGACACACTGTCAGTTTTCATGCTGTGACATGTCTGCACCATACTCTGTCAAAATGCCCTGGGAGTGGTGAGCACAAATACATGTAAGCATAAAATTAATGTCACACCCAATCAACTACAAAGCCAATCAATAAATCAGAGAACGTGGTCCCTTTTGAAGGTCAGACAAAATATGTGGTACTTCTGTGCGCTCTGACACCAGTTTGTGGGACTACCTTATCACCATTAGGTAGTATGAGCACAGTAGTCTGCAAAGGAGAACTTGCTTGTTACTTGAATTTAGAGTAGAAGGAACCTGAGTATCTTGGTCAGGAGTTCTGAGATAATCCTAGGTCTCAAGATCATACCCAAATTTCTCTGTCTTCATAGTATGTCAAACTACTTGGTGGCATCTAAATCTGGCATTAGATGCAAGCAAAGTTGACAGCTGCCCAAGAGTAGACAGACACGAGTGGAAAAATGATGTCCTGACAAAGGGGTTGGGGTGGAAACAGCACATCAAGTTGTTTTCCACTTCTCCCTTCTCCCCAGGTCAGCAGCACCATATATATGTATTTTGAAGGTGATGGTGAGCAGCACAAAAATAAGCAAATACTGCGGGCATTTATGTATGCAAAGAGCTGAATTAGAAATGTGGCCTCCTGTTCATGGGATCAGGGAGATCACTTGGCTCTAGTACCATGAACTTCTCTGAGGCAGTCATGTCTGTCAGAGCCCTTTTGCCACCACTGTTCAGTTGAATTTTGACCTCTCCAAAGGGCAAAGCAAAGTGTGCCATTCTGCTTCATCCTCAGAGCAAGCATGGTTCAACTTTGCCTAGACTGCTGAGAAGTGCTGAGCAGGCAGGTCCAACCCTGTGTGATTGGTACAACAGGGCTGCCAGAGCAAAGTCAAATCTCTGGCTACACAGAAGAAGGAAACAGAAACCTTTGGACTTGCAACAGTGGACTTCAGCATCATTACTTTGGGGTAATAGACTACAGACCTAAGCTGGCAGAAAATCCATGACAACCTTAGTTAGAAGAGCTTAGAGGAAATAAACCATGCTTTGAGAGGCCTTGCATTTGAGAATGTTTGCAATGCCTTATTCTGCATGTTTCAAAAGACAGTCAAGGCATTTAAATGAAGTATTTGTTTTCTGAAGATATTCAGGATCAAGAAGAAGCCGTGAAGCAATAAAGTATCTTCATAAACAAAATATTCTTAGGAGGTATGCAGCGTAATATAGAAACATATCAACCTGTGTAACATAAAAGTTTTCAATAGCTGACCATCTTCAGAAAGTTAGCATTCTTTTTGTAACAGAAAGAATCCCTCTCAACACAAACAAATTTCAGGACAATGTAAACAAATTTCATGACAGCAGTAGATCGGGAATAGAGGCAATTTCATCTACTGCTCTGAGAATGTTATAACAATGTGCCCAGGATGAGAAAGTTCATGTCCTTGGAAGTGGTCCATGCTTCATTTTATCTACCATTAGTTGATCACTGCCATCCACTGATAAATCTGTGCCACCCTAATGCAGAGTGGATCAGGACAGCCAGGTATCCCATGGTACCTGAACTCTGCAAGACTGCGGAGTGGTGTGGCCACCCCACCCTTTTCACTTCTTCCCTGGAGCTGAAGGCAGAAGAATTTGAAAAATCTACACAGTGGATTTCATTACCTGGATGAAGTAGAGTATAGGATATATATGCATAAGATCCATGGATTCTGATGATTCTGTAACAGGAGAAAGTGGCTTATAGATAAAACACATAGCCAAATGAGAAGTGTGCTGGAGAGGTTCCATCAAGAAGTCTCCTCAAAGCCTGTAAGATGGTTCTCTATGAGATCAGGGCTAGCTCTAGGTAAGAGTAGCTTCAGGTCTTGGAGGCATACCTTGTTCCTCATCCAGCTCATTTAGAGCTGTCTTGTCCTTTCTGCAAACTCTCTTCTTCCTGATGGCTGAGAGGACAAGGTGAGATCCAAGAGCTGAGAGCTATAAACAGCTTCTGTGAGCCAAAGTTGACTGCCATGGCTTGACAAGCAGATGCTCAGTTGCTGTGAAGTAACTACATTTGAGGTTGTAATGAATGCTCTTCAGTTCTCAAAAGCCATGAGGGCCTGTGTGATCGCTTAAGTATTTCTGTAGTAGCTGCAAGTGGTCCAAGAGACAGCTGGGTAAAACTGTAATTATGAAATTGCCCATGAGTTGCTACATACAGACTGGCACAGACAAAAGGCTTCAAAGCAATGCCTAAATATCTCTCAGTCATGTTTAAGCTTTGGTGAGTAAAACTGCCATGTTCTCTACCATGTCTGTGTATGATGATTTTCAGAGCCTCTGACCTTGGAACAAGAATAATGTAGAGGCAAATGGTTTCTCCACGTTAATTTGAAATTATTTGCTTTACACCTATTGGTCTAAAAGCTGTGTTTTGGTCATGTAAGTTACACTAAGAAATCTTTCGATTAAGTAAATTTTCTAGAACAAATGAGTATTAGAACACTTGTGAGGAGGTAGGGAAAGTGTGGCTTACTTGAAATTCTGACTTAAGATTCAGTTCAAATTGTTGGTGGTTCTGTGGGAGGGAGAAAGGGAAAGGGTGTGTGTGAGACAGGCTTGATCAGATTTGTATTCAAATCAGATAACAGCCCTGGTGGCAGTGCCCTGTGTCAGTGACCGTGGCTTTCTACAGGCTGTGGGGAAGGCATGCACACTGTGGCTCAGGCAGACTAAAGCTGCTGCACCAGGAACAGCAGAGCATGGATCAGCTGAGGACAGACAGCTGCATTTTCATCCCATGCACTGGAGCAGTTGACATGGAGTCCATGACGTCCATGCTCTGATGCCAGTGTGACAGAGGTGACCAGAGCTAGCCCAAAACCTGCCAGCACAGTGTTAACTTCTCACAATTACTCCAAGAAATTTGACTTAGCAAACTTGAGGCTTCTACCACCTGATATAAGATAGTTTTTGATTGAATAGCAGGAGTTGTGAAACTCAGTTTATTGTTGTGAAACCACTGCAATATCTATACAGTCTAATATCTAGGGTGGTGACAAACTGGTCTTACGAAAACCTTTTGAATACTCTGTATGGAAACAAATATGGGATCAGTGCAGAACAAGTCTTCTTGCAACTGCTGGGGCTGCTTCTCCACTGCACCCAGTCTTGCTGGGCACAAAAGGCAGATGCCCAGCTGCATGAAGGCCTGGGTAGGGATGGAGCGCTCTCTTTGTGTGTCCCAGGAACCAAGATGGCTAAATATTCTTCAGGGAGTGCTTTACAGCTGTGCAGGCTCTGCTTTTTAATTGCCTATGATTTCCAGGATTTCCTGGACTGTGTTCTTGCTGACTTCAGTGAGAGTATGACCACAGTAATTCACCAAGAGCATCAGCCCTGGAGAGCTCCCTGTGCTACAGCCACAAGAGTAGCAGAGCTCTCCATGTCACCTGGATTTTAAATAAATATCTGTGCTGCACTGACTGACAGAAACCTACGTGTCAGATAAGAGTATGTGATGATTGAAAGGCTGCAGTGCAGGCAGACAGAGGAAAAAGCAGGTAGAGCCTCTTTGTTACCCCTGAACTTACTCTCTCTTTAGGAACCAGGAGGTTTAAATTACATCTTCTACTGGCAAATAACTTATTTTAAATGGCAGTCATCTCTGTGACCTGTAGTATGTGAAAGAAGCATAGCTCACTCAAATGGCAAATGAGTATAATTTTGAATTAAATATTGAGCAATTTTATCAAAAATAAAGTCCAGGAGCATGTAAGAGGTGTGGAGTGTGTGTGGTATCTGGGGTGCACTTGTATGCATGGACATGCCTGTGCTGGGTATGGAGAGGACAGCAAGGAGCAGGGAGGGGTAGGCTTGATTGGATGTGAATAATGGGCTTGATTTCCAGGCTTTTCATCATGAAGCCTCTTCCAGACTGAAAACTTTCCTGTTCTTCCTGTCTTAAAGCAGATTTCATGGCAAAACAATTCCAAGACCTTGGCTGTCATCCAAACATACTTGGAGCTGTAGTATTTTAACTGATCAGCAGGCTCCTTTAATTTTTTCTGTCATGCTGCCAAGATCTTGCTGTATAAAGATAATCCCCGGTTCAGCTTTACCATCTGAAATTACTTTTCCTTAGGAAGCAGTGTTGTTGGAAAAGGAGTGTTTGGCATTAGTGAATCTGGGATATTTCAGTAGACTGCTGATGGATAGTACAGAAACATAATTCTGATTTTTTATATATTTCAGCTATATTTATGTATGACTCTTAATAGGAGTTTAACAAATTGATAATAAGTGCTGCCTAAAAATAGTGGGTGACTGCAATTTACATAAATTTCTGTAGGCAGTGGGTAGGGAGACTCTTCCTTGTATTTTTAAAAAGTCTTGTTTATTAAATCATAGATTATTATACACCTTCATTGTAGGCAATGCTAATGTGAGTTTGTGGGAAGAAAAGTCATCTGATGACAAGCTATGTGAAACAAAGTTGCAAATTGTATTGTCACTACTTAACTTTTTGATGCAAACTACACGAGTCTTGAATTGTTTTCTGTTTAAGGGCAAGATCCTAAAACCTTTATTCATAAAACATAGCCTGACTGCAGGCAACAGGCTTGCTCCTCATAAGCTATATTACCTGCAAGGGCACGATGCATATTCCCTGAAATTACAGCAGATTAGTTGGATGGTAATGTATTAGAGAGTGCACTTTGAAGTTATGCAGGTCTTTGTAATTTGTTTTTGGATTCACTAAGATCAGTTCCCTTGTTCTTCATCATTAAAAGCCAGGGAGGAGATAGCATGGTGAGCACAGCCTGGCAGGACTGGATGCTGGGGGCTGTGCCTATGCACCATACAAGCTTGGACCACCCTGACAGTGCTGGGCAAATGTTAGATGCTTGCAGAGAAAACAGAAAATTTCCAATCTTTTCTTTTTTTTTGGATTGGTGATGGCAGAAGGGGAGCTCATGTCACTAAAACAAACAATAGTATAAAAGGATTTGAAATCACTTGATGCATGCCTTATTCTGGGTGTGGATTTTACCCTCTCCTCTAGCTACACTGCTCAGAATCTCAGTGAGCTTTTGTGTCTGTTTTGCTCACTGATTATTTTGCAGGGCCTTGGGCTTTGGTTGTCAATGCATGTTGCAGAAAGCAACAATAATTGAGCAGTTGCAGTGATCTTTATTACAGGCATCTACATTTTGACAACTACTTTATTGTATAAGTCCCTACATAGTTTCTGTCCTTTTCAATGACTAGCTTTGAGGAGACTACAGTGCCTGCAACAGGGTGGCTATAGTTTCTGCAAAGCAGTAAAATTGAATTATGTTCTTGTCCAAAATTCCTTTGGGCTGTCTTTTTTACAGTCCTAGGATGATTGTGTGCTTGCACTAATGTTTCCTGATGGGTTGTACCAAAATGGCCTTATACATGGCATTTGGACATTCAGAAGGTACAGCTTTTTTTTTTTCCATTTTTTTCTCATCTGGCCATAACTGTGTCACATTCAAAAGAGGACTGCTGGCTTTCCAATAACAGCAAGGTTCCCACTGTGCAAACTTAACTCCATGGCATTTCAGTGCTTACTTTTCAGCAGTGTTGTTACTTTGCAGATTTTTGTAAATAGTGAATGTCAAGTATGTGAGGAAATGCTGACAGTGGCATTGTAGTAACTTGGGGGAATTTTTACCACCTCCAAAGAACAGAGATTTTCAGTTCATGATCTTCTTTTTATTCATTAGAAAGTTTCTATGTTTTTAGAAAAATAATACTTCTGTTCAAACTGAACATAACTCCTATTCAGCTTGTGAGAAACCTGGTTCAGGAAGCATCACTGTGTGTATAAACTAAGTTAACATTTACTTATTTTTACTTCACATCCTGTGAGGCTGTGTTTGGCTTCCTTCCCATTTTCTTGCCCATCCTCCCCCTGTGTTTTTCAGGTACATTTCAAATCTGACACATTTTTCCCAGGATCCTGTTGTTCCACTGATAATCTCTGCTGTTCCTACAGTGCGCAGCCTAATAAAGTCTCAGGCCTGTTCCTGCTGTTAAGGAACCCTCAACACAGTAGTTGAACAAGTTCGGAGAATGCCACATAACATCTGGAGAACCTCTTATCATACCAGTGATACCTGTGTTTTTACACAAATCTTGCATCTGCGAGTCCTTTTACTGCTGTTTTCATCTTGGCTTTATATGGTCTCCACTTCTAGCAGCACTGTGTTGCTTTTAGTGGGTCACTAAAGGAAAATCATGCTGCTTATTTAACTCTGACTCCTTCTATCATTTAGTCTCCCTCAAACTCCAGGAAAGTCGTCCTGCTGACCAAGAGGTTTGTCCATAGTGGATCAGTGTAGCATGGAGGCTTTACCTTGGAAAGAGGCTAATTTGAACAAGTTTCCAATATATCTCAAGGTATTCAAACGAGCTTAAATTCATTTAAAAACAAATCAGCACAAGTGACATCCCTGCATGTACCATAAAAGTAGTTTATGGAAGGACAAAAATAAATGCCAACACTGGAAGTCCAGATTTCTGTTCATCAGTTTGAAGCAATAATATTTCCTGGAGTTCAGTGCTATTATCCAGGGGGTTTGTAGTTGCAAGGGGTAATCTGAGCCTGAACTTCAAAGTGTGCATCTCATCACTCAATTTTCATTACTTCTGGGGAGGTTTTCTGTATTCATGCCAGTGCATCCAACAGATCCTATCACTAGTTCTTATTTTTACAACTTGGAAGTATCCCCTCTTCTCTTCCCCAGCAGTGTGCACACAGAAAGCAGAAAAGAGTTTCCCCCCTCCTCAGATAAACTCTGACCCAATTTGGGCTAATCTAGGGTAGGGCAAGTGCTGCCAAAAGCTGCTGGGGAGCTTCAAGAGGAAGAGGACGCAGAAGAGCTTTGTGTGACAGTCCAACGTAAGTCAAAGCTTAGTCACGTATTAGCTCAGCATTGGTGACACTAGCCACTCTACATTCAGCCTCAGCCTCATTCCTTCAGATGTTTTATTGTTCTGGAGGGAGAAAGATATGATAAAACATCAGCTTCAACACATAATTATGCCAAAAATACCCAGAGCATAAATTTCTGTCAGCTTTTTTCTGAGCATGGATATTGTACTTTTTCTTGACAGTTAGAAGAAAGAATCTTTTTTTGTTTCCTTTTGTTATGATCATCATACAGAGGTGAATGAGCATGTTTTGTGTTCCAACTCCAGATATGCTGTTGGAATCTTGGAAGGTTGCAGAGGGCACAAAGCACCAAATATCATTTTAGAAATAAGATGGAAATAATTCAGTCTCAATGCTGATTTATTTCCCTACTTATTAAAGTTGGGAAAACCCAAGGGTTAAGTTTATGATGTTGCTGTGCACTTGAATGTGAGATACGCTGGCTTTGATGCTGTTGACAGTGTGATTCAAGTTGTGGTGTCCCTACGCGATTTCTGAGGATGTCTGCAAGAAGAGAAATTCAGGAATTTGCCGAGCTGTGAGCAAGAAGAGGCTAAAAGAAGTCAGTGTTATTGTTGGAACAGGAAGAACTAGTTTTTATTGACTCCTATTGCAATCATCTAAGATATCAAATACATTCTATACAATTAAAAAGCTCAAAACTGACAATTACAAAGTAAACTAGAGTACTGACATTTTTCTGCTTTAAAAAATGTTTTATCACTTTTTATGTTCTTTAAGAAAAATATTTGATATTGAGAAATATGTAAAAGAACATACAGAGAGTGGGTGGGGGGCTTTTCTCTTTTTTTTTTAACTACTACTCAAGAAGTTACTTTAGCACTCAAGGGAGTTACAAAAACATCAGCTGCAGCAGTTCCATCCTGAGTGGAGCAGCACAGCCAAATCTGGTGAAGGAGTGTATTGCCAGGGCACTTAATAACCAGGACAGATATGGCAAGACTCCCTGTTTTTCTGGATGAAATAAACCATGCCAGCTCTTTCAAGTCGTGTTGTCACCAGGGGCCCTTACCAAACTATGTTGATATGGGATTTTATCTTTTGCCACCTTTCACTGAATTACATCAGAGAAGTTTTGCAACTTATATCTGACGTGTTTAATTCAAAATAGAAGTAAAGATCTTTTTTTTTCCAGGTTTATTCTCTAATGAGTACGCCATGGAGTAACAGAGAACAGACACATACTTTTATCTTGCTGCTTTTCATTGAAGTCTTAGCTGTAGGCATAGGGGGAGAAACACTTTGGGGGTTAGGTCTTATTCTTGATATCCACTTTGCTGTGTGGGCAAATCAGTGCACTTCTCTTTGCCCTTCTTTCTCAATCTGTGAAATGGAGATACTTCTGCTCTGAGATTTGAGATGGCTGGGCAGTGCCATTGTGGTCTAAATCCCAGACCAGTTTCAGAAACCTGAAGGAATCAGCATCACTGTGACTTAGCTGGCAACAGTCCTGGTTTGGTCTAGGCATGTGTCAGCAGAAAAATTGACCTCAGGAGGGTAAGACTGAAACTGTGACTTTTCTACTAGTGATGATAATGCTGTGAAATGCAGGAAATATCTGCACTGTTAAAGGAGACGTGCTTTTGGTGTAATCAAAGGTGTAAGTGTCTTGTAGTTGCTTCTGTGGTAGCTGTAAGTCTGGAAGGAAATTAGGAAATGTGGTTGTGAAAGAAAAAAGTATGTTGACCAAAGCACAATTACCCTCTCTCCTACAGGATAACAGGAATTGACTGTTTTCTTTAATGATTGGAAATAAGATATATTCTATTTCAAAGATATTCCTTGAAAGGCTGGCTCCATTAGTTATAGCAACCTCTCCTCGGTCGCAGTCCAGTTTGCCCTCTGGGCAGCCCTGTAAAGTTGTCCATGATTTGTTTATAGTCTCACCACTTCCTGTTTAAGGCTTGGAGGATATGCTCAGAGGAAAAATGGCAGGCAGTAGCTGCACTGTGGGAAATTGTCTTTCTGCCACATTGGAGGCTCTTAAGCCCCTGTACTATTGCTCTTGTTCCTCTCTGCTTTGAAGATAACAGAATGACTCCACTTCAGGTTATGATGCAGGTTGTATTTTGTTGTTTGGTTGGGGTTTTTTCAAAACTACCCTAGCAGTAAAAAGAGATCACACAAAATCTCTACAGGGGAGATTTAACATACTGTAGGGCTCTTGTCTAATTTGACATGTTACCTGAAAAGTGAAATTCCAGAGAACACTGATTGGAGTGACAGGAGACTGGTGTCCTCACAAGTCCTTGTTTCTGGCTCTCCCATGCAAGCCCTGCAATGACTCCATGCCAGAGCTTTTGCTGCATTGCTGCTGGCTGATGTAGCTGGTATATGCTCGTTTCTCTCTGAATGGTGTTTGTGGTAGAAAGGAGTCATTGGCGAACTGATGCATACAAAGAGTAAAATTATAGTGGAAAACAGTCAGCTTTCAATTTTACACCATTAGGATTTGCCGGATCCCATTAATCACAGTTGTCCCCAGTCCCCAGGAAATTTCTTAACATCCCAGAAACTTGTGCTGACACAGAATGGGTCAGGACTTCCTCTTTTCTCTGACTGCATCACATGCATAAGAGGCTGATGATCTGTTGCACCATGCAGTGGAAGGAGGTGACTTTCCTGGAAGTGGCTGCTGCAGATCTGTCTCTGGAAGTGAGTCCCAGAGATACTCCTGTGTTGCACCTCTTTGCTGATCTGGAGTGGGAAGGGAACTAGGGGTCTTTTTCTTGGGTGTTACTACTCCCCTCTGTATGTTTGGAGTTCTGCTTAGAGCAGGGGAAAAAAGGATGATGCCAAGTTTGTGGGTTGTCTTCTTGAAGCTGGGGAGTGTCGACCATGCTGATGCTGTGCCTGTAAGAAGAGTTGGGTGTGGGAAGGAAGGCTGGGGTATGTGCTGGGGTGAGCTGACTGCCATTTCTGAGGGAGAGCAAGCAAGAAAACTACTGCCAGGAGAGAGGAAGTGTGTGCCTTGGGATAAATGACAAGGAAGAGGGAATACTTACCAAGAGAGGGAGAATGGAGCAGGGAGCCCTTGGTGCAGAAATAATATTTGTGATCACTGCAATCATAGCACCTGGGAGTAAGGGAGCAAAAAGCTCTCTGTTGACAAAGAGCCTGATTGGAAAAAATATGTGCAAGCTCCATAGTCAAGTGGTTTGTGCTCACAGGCATGATGGGGCTCAGGGGAAAGCTGGACTATTTCTCTGCTTGCTATCTGACCATTGGCTGAACTACGTATTTAGAACAAATAATATTGAAGTCAGCCACCAGGTTTTCTAGCCTAGATTTGTGCAAGGGTCAAGTACTACCCTATCTCCCAGATTCCTGATTTCAGCATCGGGTGTTATTTCTGCTCCTGTTTCAAAGCTGTGATCAATACTTTAAGAAACAGAGTCTGTGCACTTGTTTTTCAGATGTGTCGAAACTTCTGACCTTAATGTAGCACTTAGGTGTCTTTTGCTTCTTATTCTGTTCATCCTTCCCTGATTGGAAGCTTTCTCCCTTCCTCCCCCACTCATGTAAATTAGCTGAGCTTATCAGAGTGCTTGAAGCATAGGCAGGGTGGTTTGGGCTCAGGATTGCAGTAGCACCACTTAATCCAGTCAGACCTCTAATTCCCCCCACCTTGTGCCACAAGAGCTCTCTGAAGCAAAAGGAATTCCTCCTTAAAGGCAGCTGCAGTATTAGGATATCTTTGTGTCACAAAGGACAGCTCAGGTCTTCTTGTTTCTTTAACACATTCTTGAACGAATATGCCAGTGCATGTATAAACTCGAACAAATACTATTTTTCTGGACTTTCACAGGGAGCATGGATGAATGTGTGGCTCAAGCACTCACTGTATCAGACTGTTCTGGTATAAGGTGCTTCCCAGCACCATGGCCGTAAAGCAGCAAAGCTATAAAACATCACTGCAGAGAGAGGTGGTGAATTCATAACGCAGCTCCTCCATCCTTTCTGAAGAGGTGTCAGCTCTATAAATGAACCTTTCAGTGCTAAGTTCCTCTCTCCAGACAGGAAGAGTGGGGAATAGCCCACATGGAAACAAATTAACCCTAAGAATTTTTCCCTTCCCAACTTATTAACATATAAAATCCTTGAATTGACCCTAGGGTAGCTTTTCACCCTGAAGTGAGGGCAGGTATGAAGGGTTTAGTGGACTTTTACTACTATTGTTGGGTTAATGTGGAAAATGGTCTGGTTTTGATGGCAGTGATCTGTAGTGGAGAAATGTGTGAGAGTTGCCTTTGCATATGACAGAGTGGAGTTGTGGGCTGGTGGAGTTCCTACCACCATGTGCACCTGTGTTAAGGAGAAAGGAAGCAAGAAGTATGTACTTATCAGAGAGTTTGAAGCTAGAAACAGAAAATAATTTCCAGCCCATCGTCTTTAAATCACTTTGTAAGCTTCACAAGTTCCTAACGCTGCTGTCTGTAGACACCACACCTGCACAGTGGGGATGTGAGTGGGTAACCATGCTAATGAAGAATTAGCAATCCACACTGAATAAGAGCATAAAGTTAATCCAGGGGAGCAGGAGATATTTGAACACCTTCTCTCAAGATATTACTGTAGCTAACATTTTGCTTGGGTAGTCAGGGAGTTTTTGCTCCTAGCTGAACTAGTCAGAAGGTAAGAGACAGACTCCTCTGTACAGAGCTATGTGAGAAGGTAAGTCAGAGCTGTGTTTACTACCTATGGAGACCAAGGGCTTGTTTAGAGATGTAGTTATGACTGTCTTCGCTGTTGTGCTCCTCTCCTGTTGTGGCCTGACCAATTGTGTGTGGTGGGCTATGTCACAGATCTTAAAACATTTCTTTCCATCTCTTTGTGGGTATTCTCTCTGTTTTTATGTGTTTGCAGTGCTGTGTCCCTCAAGGGATAATGATCAAGCACTCTGCCACTGTTGAAGTGCCACAACTGGCTGAAAATCAGCCTTGTTTTTTATTTTATCCATCTCACCCAAGCCTGAAGTGCCCTTCTTCCTGTGCACTGGAGATTTTTGGCTTGTTTTGTTTAAAGTGATAAAGCCTTCATAATAAAATCCAGGCTTGCATTTTGACCTACCATGGAAAGGAGGTCCTAAATAACTGTTAAGACCGTTGACCATTTGCTTAAATATAACACTACCAGATCAGCCCTTCTTATCAGTCAGAAGTTTCTGGGACCATCTGTGTTCAGGTCCAGCCTAGGACTGTGTTACCCATTCTTGTGTCATTGAGGGTTTATTACTGACGCTTGTAAATAGCTCTGATGGTGAAAGAAGGTAGATGTTTGAGATATGGATATCAATATTGTACTCAGAATTTAATCAACCTATCTGTAGATGCTTTGCACTAGTTATTTCGTAATGAAAATGGAAGTGCAACTCCTGGAAAATGGTAGGGGAGTAGAAAAGGAATAAGGAAGCTTGCCAGTAATCCTCATGAGTCCAGGAGTTGTTGAGCCTTGCACTGTGTAATAGAAGTTGATGCTGGTTTTGGATGTGCAAATGAACATTACGTTTCACTGGAGATGTGAGGAACACAAGGCAGCAAAATAAAAATATTCAGATAAGCTACTATTACAGCACTTCCATCAAAATAATGCTCAGACACTTGGTCTTTCAACAGATGATGTGTGCAAGCAGCACAGTGCACTTGTGCATGTACGAGGTTTCAAAATTAAGCTGCTGTGTAAGTGAAGCTGGGTAGGGAGCTGGAGAAGAGTAGCCTGTTACAGCAAAGGCTCAGTGTGATTTCATATGTTTTTGGAAGCCTGGCGGTGATTAAGCTTTGCTTTGGTCTCAGCTCATTACACAGAAGAGAGGATTGCTAGAAAGAACAACTATTGATCTTAATTTCTTCCAGAACTTAAAGGTTAAAGGAGAAGTTTAGTCTGTCTTCACATAAATGAAGCTTGCAAGCTTTTTAAGGAGAAAAGGTGTGCGTTCTTGAAGGAATTGTGAAGGAGTCAAATGCACTGACACACAGTATTTGGCATTTAACTACTCCTGAAGTCACTGCAAGGTGTGGGATGCTGCAGAGGGTAGACAGTTGGAAGAATTCCCTGGAATTAGAAACTTCTGCTTTTCCTTTCCTGCAGGACAGTAGGGATATCACTAACCAACTTCTCATCTTCTGATGGCCACAAAAGATAATGAACAGCCCTCTATGGCTGTGCAATGGCACTGGCTTGGAACTCAAAGTGTTTCTTTTTGTTGCTGCGATTGTCCCCTCAAAAGTGATCCACACTGAGTTTTGTGCAGCCTGCTATGAGGAGTCTTGGATCTTCTGTAATGGAGGGGAATAAAGCTAAAGCACAGACTGGGGCACAGGGACTGTATGAAGAGCTGCACTGTGCTGTTTTCTGCTGTGTCAAGGAGAGGAATGTCCACTGAAGGCTGAACCTCTCTAGCTCCTAGCGACTGCAGAGAGGGAGCTGCATTTGTTGCGCTTCTCAGGTTATGCTTGCTCTATGCAACCATGATGGATAATGAGCTATTCAAAGTCATTTGGACTCATTTGTCTAAGTAGAGTGTCAGCTCTGGGCTAATCTTGTGAATTATTTAATCATCTTGTACCCCTGAGAGCACAAGTGTGGAGCTGTCTCTGGAGCACTTAATCATTGGGGTGGTGTTTACTCAGTTTATAACTATACTTCCATTATTTTGCTGTACTGTGTGAAGATGCACATGAGCTGCCTGCAGGGCCTGGCTGAACTGAAGGAAAAGGTTCTGGAAACCTTCACTGCTCTGGGGTTTTGCACCCAAGGCATGGGGTGGAGGTTTCATCACGAGAATGATGATTTTCCCCTAGCTTGGGAAAAGCTTCTTGGTTTTCTTTCCTTGTAACCATGCTTAACCCATCAGCTGCTCATGAAAGTTTTAATTCCTGATTTGCATCCCTTGTCACACAGTCATGCTCCTGAAAGCCACATTGGGGCTGATTCCCAGTTCAGATGTGATAGTGGCTTTCTGGGGATCCGTGCTGCCCTGCTGCAGAGAGAGAAGCAGAGTGTGTGGATGGTTCTAAGTAACTCAGTGATGTTGGTTTCAGAAATCCTTGCTGTCGTGCTCTTTTTATGCAGCCTGGGATTTGGATTACCTAACAGTGTATGTGTCAGCTCAACCCTGTTACTGGTTACATACCACGGTCCCCTGCAGGAACCTCAGATAAATGTTGTTTTAAACACTGCATCTTTCAACTTGGTCCACAATTTCCCAATGTGAAACACAGCCTGTGTAAAACTGTTCATTTCTAATCCTTTAAAATAATTTTTTATGCCTAGAGGGACCTGTTGTCCTGGTGTGGGAGATGTAGAATAACTGTGCTGGGGTAGCAGTGTAGTGAAGGAAAGGGAAAATGCAATCGTAGTGTGACAACAGCACACAGATTGTCAATCCACAGATTCACAACTGAACAAAAAAGTTAGGAAGTAATGATTAAGGTATTAAAACAAATTTTCATCAAGTAACAGGCTTACCCTGATGATTTCTTCTTCCTAACCATGATCCAAAGATTTTGCTGTTGCTATTGTTTTTACCTGGAAAGCACTGTCGCTATTATCAGGACAATTAGTCTGCTGAAATTTAGGATGGATATACCATTCTATGCTTTGTGCTTTAGTTAGTGAATACTTACTACATCCTTTACTTATTTGCAAGCCCATTCACTCAAGGTAAGATGCCAATTACATGCTTCTCAGCTGGGAAGAGATCTTTCTATTAGTCATCTCTCCATAATCTTCCTGAATTTCAGTCGCACTAGGTACTTTGAGGTGCTGGACATATAAATGAGAATATTTTCCACTTTGTTGGTCCCTTGACAAAGGTGGATATTGGTTGAACACTTCTTTATCTTTCCACTTAAGCCAACTACTCTTGTAGCTTGTGAAATTTGTAGCAAGTCTAATATTATTATATACATGTAGTTTTCTTAATAAGTCTACTTCAACTGTATGCACACAAACTGTGTATGAATAAAACAGATAAAGGAAATTGAAAGTCTACAAGGTCACATCATGTTGAAAATGAATGTTTCATAACCATCCTGAAACAAAGAGTATGAGTTCTGAACTTGTTCCAATACTTTCACAAAGGAAAGAGAGTAACTAATCCTGACTAATATCCCCAAGCAAGTGCTTTTCTCTGACCTAAAGGACTGAAATAAAATTCATTTTTTTGCTTGCTTTGGAAAAGAATCATTTTTTCTGCATGGAAGGAAGCAGGACAGAAATGTGGCTTCTGGGGAAGAAAGGGGAATTTATTGGAGGTGAAATCCCTTTGGTTTTCCCTACTGATCACATATTCTCACTCTTGATCCTCTTCCTGCTTATCAAGTAAAATAAACCTGGGTCCTAATACAGGTTTTTTTAAAAAAACCCTCACACTTTCCCTAACTGAGAAGCTGAAACACTTTTGTGCCAGAAGGTTACTGAAAGAGCAAGTGAACACTGAGCTGAGCAAGAACATCTGAGGAAGAACAAAGTCTTTTTATGTTCCTTTTATTAGGGATTTAGGTCTGAATCTGGAGTTGCTGGTTTCAAGAGGAAACATTAAGCAAATTATTGATGACCTTCTTTTTGCCAGACCATACCATGTGAAAAGCCAGGGGAATCTTGTCCTGGATTTCAGAGGAAGTAGGGCTGAGAGAATCCCTCGGCATTGATGGTAACTTGTTTCTGTTGGACTGGGAGTTATTTGCAAGAATTTTGATGCACTAAAATAATCACATAAATCTTTAAACTGGAGTATTATCTGAAAGACACTGGAAGATTCTTATTAATGGAAACAGTATTTTTGACCTTCCACTTTGAATTTGTTTCATGTTTTTATTTCCTAAGGATAATGAACTAATTACTTTTACAGCTGTTGTCTCAAAAGACTAAAAAAAAGACCACTCCCTCCAAAAAAACATAGCTAGAGTTCTGCTTCTGTAGATTTAGACTGCTCTTTTTCTAACCAGGATCTGTGGTTGTGCATCTACACAACTGCAGTTTGGTAGGGAGGCCCATCCATATTTTCACGTCCTACAGAAAAGGCCCTGCTTGCTGGGAGGGTGCTGCTGCTCTGTCAACATGTCACATGCTCTATTAGTGGATAAGCTCAGTAGAGGTTCTTTCTTCAGAAATATTTTTGAGATCGTGAAGAGTTTAGATACTTGAAGTTTTTAAGTTTTCAGAGACACTTTGGTCAAAGCTATTTGCATTGGGACTGTGATACTCTTTGGGAATCCTTTGTGGATGCTGAAGGGGATTTTCTACTTGCTGGAGAACTTGCACTGTAAGACATACAAATTCTTAAATTATATGTGCATTTAAAATCTGACTGTACTAAGGGTAAATACAACTGTGGAAAACCAGTGCCATTTTACTATAGATAAAAGCTCGCTAAGTAGCAATAGATCTTCTAGCCAGTACACTGCACCCGCTGTGTATTATTAATATCCTAATTAGATTCTGTTGAAGCTAGGTGAAAGATTTTCATCAACTCCAGAAGAAGTTAAATGAGGTTATTAGCTGACCCCAGTGTTCATGTGGGCATGTAATCATGCTAAAGGACTTCAAAAAATTCGGTGCTGCCTTATTAGTTATTATAGTGATAAGGAGGAGACTATTATTGTATAGGGCCTATTTGGACTGGTTGAAAAAAGGTTGAAGATGATCTCTGCATTCCTCCTGCTCCCTTTGTATTTCTATTTCACAATCCTTATTGAATTAACCTGTCAGAAATGCCTCTGTGGTTCGCCACCCTATGCTACATTAGGTGATAACACATGTCAGGAAACATCTGTTGACGTGCTTCAGTTGGGTAGCTTTTCCTGAAGTTTAGAATTATACAGCTTTCACTCTGCATTCTGAAGGATTGCACCATCCAGCTGGACACTGACATACCATCATGGCATTCCAGGCAAGCTCAGACCACCTTCTCATGGGAGGGATAACTCCTTCTGCATGGGGCAAAGCCATGCCCTCCACCCCTTTCTGGGAATATGATAAAGGTCCTTTCATCCCTGTGAAAGCAAGATCTCTGATAACTCAGCATAGTTTGGGACTGTGGCTGCTCTAGGGCTTATAGTGTGAGCTTTGAAAGTTTTTTTTCTGCGCTTAGTGGGGTAGATAACAGTTGAGAGGAAGTTGCATTCAACAAGCCTTTGAAAGCAAAAAGAGAATAGTGAGTATACTGAAAAAAAATGAACGAACCTGTATTTTTACAAAGCTAAAAGCTACTTTCAGCTTTATCACTTACCATCAATGATCCAAGATTAGGCTGTGCTTACTAAGAAGGACATGCTACTGGACACACCTGGTGTAATACTGCTTTCTTAGCTTTCTTTCTGAAGGGGGTACAGAATATGGGGACCATGCACCCTTCAGCCTTGCCCGAGGAGGCCATAGGCCAGCTGCAGGCAGAGCAGTGCCATTATAGATGATAAAGCACTTGCCATGGAGGTGAAAGTATTATCCCACTTTCTGGAAAGGTTATTAGCTATTGGAATTTTTTTTTGTTTCATTACCAGTTAATTATAAATTTCTAATTTTTCTAATTTGTTACCAGCTAATCTCTAAATTGTTATTGAAAAGTTACCTCTGCTTTATGTGTTAGTCAAATAGAGCAGAGGGAAGTTTGTATTTGCCTTCTTGTAATGGGAAAGAGCCTATGCAAGCTGCACATTTGCAATTTTTTTAATGTCAAAACCTGAAAGAGAATTATGGGATGTGGAACTTTTCACCACATTTGAGATTTGCAAAGGAATTCTGGAGTTTGTGGTTTCACTCTAGAACACCCTGGGCAGTATTTAACCCTGTAGGCATGCAGTTAACAACCTAAGAACAAAAACAAGTAGGCAAAGGCTTCCTTGTCTGGGCTCATAAAATAATTTTCAGCTTGTCATTAACTCTGTCAAGCCAAACTGATATCTGTTGCAATCTTCAGTGATTTGTGCCAAATTGTATGTTTCAACCCTTAGTAATTTCATCTAGGAGTGTGTTTTAATCTTACTTTGGGTTTTGTTGGGGTTTTTTTAAATGTACTCAGTGCTCCAAACTAGTATCCCTGGGTTGTCATTCTCCATAGTCACATAAGGAAATTAAAATTTTAAAAAAGGAACTGCCCTAAATGTGTGGGATTTTTAAAGTTCTGTCAGCAAATGCTGATGTAATGGAAACTGCATGGGTAACTCCAGTAGTACCTGCTGCCATGCAGGTGAACTGGGAATGTGAAGGCAGTTTTCTGTCCTGGGCAGCTGGAAGGTACAGCCTTCTCCATGACCTTGGGGTGAGCCTTGCCACCTGTTGCCCTTTTTACACAAAAGTAGCCTGTGCCAGCCAGCAAGAGCAAGCGCTGACCTCTCTGGGGAGAAGCAAGCAGAGCTCAGGAGGGCAGTGAAGCAGCCTGGCAGAACAGCCTGGTTTGGAGCACGTGAAATGCTTGTGAGTGGCACACGAGCCCTGGGCCTCACACGCTGCCAGCGCTGCTCCTGCCTGCTGGCACTGCGAGCACCTGCACCTGGTACTGCCCTTACCATGGCCAGATATACCAGGCACTGCTGGCTGCTGCTGCTGCTGCTGCAGGGAGCCCCGGTTAAAATTGCTCTTTCAAACTGATTGATTGTATGATTTCTCTTTAAGCATCTTTGCAATATTAATTAACTTCAAAACACAAATAATGAATGGAGGATGAAATAGGAAAAGAAACTGTAAAATGTTTATATAGTTTGAAGTAAAATAACTGCCTTTAGTTTAGCTAATCTAAAATTTGGCTAGATCCACTTAAATAACTTCTATTTAAACTTTAAGTCTGAACTTAAAATCTTTGCTCTTTTCACCCTTCATATTCACCTATTAATTTCTTAGCTTCTAACTCTGTTTACATCTCTCCTGCATATATATACGCTGTCTTTGCCTTGTGGAGAAAAAGGATCATTATCTAAATAGTGACCCAACTGCTGGGTTTTCTGCCTATATATCAGCATTCAGGCTGGTAGGGATTCAAGGCTCAGAAATACATACGAGACCTAGTCAGATAAAATTTGCATTATCACACGGAGGTTAAACAACCTTGCAGTAGTATCTGTCACTGTTTCATAGAAGAAAATATAAGGAAGAAACTTGATGTATTAATTTTTGAGACAGAAAAAGTTTGGGGGTTTTCTGTCTAGTAAATTTTTGTTGCTGCTAGATATTTCTAGACAGAGATTTTGAAAAAACCCCAGTTTTCTAAAATACCAATATGTAGGTGTCCATGAATGTTCCATAAAAATAAAGCGAAACACTTTAAATAATAATTTTTAGTACCATTAGGTGGTTTGCTACAAGAAGTAGTAGTCAAATATTCCTATAGGCCCATCTCTATATAAAGAAATGGGAATTCCATTACCAGGATGCACAGTAAAAGATATATTTCCAAAGATAAATAACTGCCTTCTCATCACTGTAGGAGTTTTGCATCTTAAAATATTAGAAGACAAAATAGGGAATAAGCTCTGCTCCAGCTGGGTTGTGGTGTTACATGAGGCAATGGAGGGTAGCATGGATGGCAGGCCATGGCTGGAACAAGGAATGATCAGGGATATGATAAAGTGAGACCTTCCCAGTAGGTTATTGGAGTGGTAGGTGTTGTAAGTGGAATGGGCTGGGGAAGTGGAAGTGATGGCCTGAACAGCTTGTGCTGTTCAGGAATGGAGTAGGGAGGCTTCGTTTCCAAGGGTGTCCCAGCTCTAAAGGTTTCTTGGGTCCACGCATGATGGCAGAGTTCATGCTAGCCAGCACTCACCTGCAGGGAAACAGTGCCAATACCTGGTACCTATTTTGTGTAGACAAATGGATACATGTGCTACAGGTAACTCGATTAATGGTGGTTCCTTATAACACAGACATGGCCAAACAATGCTTATTTTCCTCTTATAGTCAATGTTTTACCATGGAGAGGCATATTTAACCTGTTCTTCATGTCTGTTTCCCATAAACACAAGTTTGCATAGGCAGGTTTGCTATTCACAAGCAAGACCTATTTTTTTCCTGTGTAGCAACTCTGTGAATCACCCCATCACAGTGGAGGAAGGAGGATGGAATTGTTTCCACACATTTTCAGAGACAATGCAGGTGATTTATGATGAAGGGCCTTGACAGGTTGTTCAGTTAATCCCTGGATTGGCTTTTATCCCAAATGAAGATGTAGTTTACTGATGTATCTTGCTGTGGAATACTTCAATGGGCTGCATGATAGCCACACTGATCTTATCCATACCCTTCAAGCCTTTTGTTAAAAGTGTTTCCAGGACCCTTCTTCACCACAGCATTAACTTGTGAGTTGGCTCTCTCTCTCTCCCTATCTAAACACTGCTTTGCACTGAAGCAGGAAGGAGCGGAGCGTGTAACCTCAGTTCTGTAGGTAAGAAGGAGCATTAACTAATATCTGAGCTACTCCAACTGCCAGCCTGAGCTCCCTGCACTTAGTCCCTCGTTCCCACGGAAGCTAAGCACTGGAACAGGGCTGGCCATACACAGGAATTTTAAGTTTTTTCCAGAAGCCTGTGCTTCAGCATCTATTTGTGCTTACAGGGGTGGTTCCTGTGGAGCCATTTGTTTAAGGCAAGGAGCTGGTAACTTCCAACGAATGCTTGTCCATTGTTTTGGTCTGGCATCTGCAAGCTTGATCTGTTTGGCATTTGATGGCCTGGGGCAGATGAGATGTGGGGCCAGCCTTTCAAAAGCAGAGCTCTGTTTACACACATGGTTCAAGTGTTGAGACATCAGTGTTACATGAAAATGGAAGTGACAGAATTAATGTACGTATTCCAGTCTGCAGATGTGTTTTGTAAGAAATGAGTGGCTTTTTTGTTTGCTAGGCACTAATTTAAAATCAGAACTTCAAAATCACTATGTACAAGCCCTTTGGCTTTGGGAAAAAGCTTGGTGCTCATTAGTTCTTTCTGTTTTCCCTTTCTGACCCTTGTAGGCACTAACATTGAGTTGGAGGAGCCCAAATGAATCCTTGCAATGGTGGAGCATGCTTTTTATCTGACAGCTTTGGGGAGGTGAGCACACTCAACCTGAGATATCCTTGAAAAGCAGATGTTCTCTAACATGACATCTGGCCTGCTCCCGGGGCTGAACTTGTGCTTGTGCATCAATTCTCATTAGAAATAGTTGCAAGGAGGTATGGGTATGTGGAGAATGTGAGAACATGCTGTGCATTTAGAGGTCATTGCTGGTGAGGGATGTTCAATACACTGTAGTCTGGCACTACCTGCGGTTCTCCTGTTTGGTTTTGTGTTAAACATGTGCCAGTGAACTGTAAATTCTACCAAATAGAACAACTTAATGCTTTTGTCAGCCAGAAAAGATTGTGATCAGGATATGTTCTAGCAGAAGAGATGGTGTTTTATTTTTTCACACACTTTGTTTCTTAGTTGGAGTCTAAACATAATAAATATTTAACTTCTGAGCTTCTTGCTCTGATTATTTCTGTGTAATATTTTACTTGATATTCAGTTAAGCAGATGGAACATTATTGTTTGTTCATATATTTCAGTAATACAGCTTTATATATGTCAGCATCTGTTCTCAAGTAGATGTTAGAACTAAAGAACATAAACTTTATCTTTTTTGTGTGATGCCTTTAACCCTCAAAAAGATTGATATACAGAGGAATGGTGATTGGGGAAAATTTTTACAAGAGAAAAAGTGAACAAGCTGGTTTGTTCGTATTGCATTGGCCTAAACAACCAGCAGAACATTCTTGTTATGTTTGTTGTTTCACTTAAATAACTTTCAAATGTGAAAAGTTTTATGTTGATCATTTTCATGAAGCAAGTAGTAAACTTGCTAGCAAACCTGCACATGTGTACAGCTTAGAGTAGGAAGGGGGTGGAAATGTAGCCTGTGAACCAAAGGTCAAAGAAAGAAGGACTGGCCACAGATAAAAAAATTGTGACATTTCTACTGCTCACCAGAAAAGAGACATTATATATATATGTATGTATGTATGTATGTATGTATGTATATACACGCAGATACATACATACACAAAGATAGCTAGAGATATCTTCAGCAAATGAACTGGAACAATTTAGTCTGTTGCTCTTTTAGGCTGACTTTTCCAGTCCTGTGTCATTACATAGGCACCTTGTCATTTGAGGAAATAACATTTTTGTTAGCCTGACATAAGCAAGCTGAATCAGTTATGACCAGATTGTCTTGTTTTTACTGGACAGAATACTATTTCCATAGGACTCCCCTGTCTCCTTCATATCTTCTGGGATTCAAACTGACACCTTAATGCTGTGGGAGGGGCAGTTCCTGTGTGCTGAGTGTGAACTAAACAGAGACTTTGTCAGTTCATACAGAAGTTCCTCAGAAGATCCCAAACCACAAGATACACATTTATCTTTTAGAGGGTAGGGAGCAAGAGAAGAAGAAATATTTGATAAACAGAGACAGTAATAGAAAGTGGAAGGAGTAGTAAACATAGCTGAAAAATCCTTCCTGTATTTAAAAAAATCCCACAAAATCCTCAAAACCCAACAAAGTCATTACATGCTTAAAAACATGGAATTGCTTTTTAAATTTGCTTTCTAGTTTTTTTCCTTTTATTTTCCTGAAAAATCTCTCTAGATATCTTCGTGTATGTATGTATCTGTACAAATATATATATATATATTTATATATCATGTCTCTTTTCTGGTGTGCCATAGAAATGTCACAGTTTTTTAATCTGTGCCTTTATACAGAGGATTTTGTAAACATTTTATTTTCTTGGTTAGGTATCTCAGTATTCAGAGGACCTATATTTCATGGAACTCAATACACTCATGACTTCCTTACTTCTGTATTTCTAAGTTGAAGAACTATTTAAGGTAACATACTGAGGGTGACTGAAGCAAGCTGTAGGCTGGCTCTGTGCAGACCTTTATCCAGAGCCTTGCCAGTACAGCACATTCATTAACTCAGTTTGTCTGAGTTTGCGTTCATCCATGTGAAAGGAAGGCAGATGACTGTAGTCTGCAGGAATCTCCCTATATATATTTTTCCTCTCTGACCTAGGACAGAGTTGCTTACCTCTGGGCCTCTTTTACCTTTGGGATGTTTGCTGCAGTGCCCAATGATGCAGCATCCAATATGATGTGTTGTTTCTTAGACGAAAATGCACTTGTATGATGACATAGACCTAGGGAAAAAAAAGGCATTGAGATAACCAGATTCAGTTGTCCTCAACAAACCAGATCATCTGTTGCAAGCCTACAATATCTTATTCTAGTATCTTCTTCACACACTACCTTTTTATCCCAGCTCTAGTTGTCACAGAATCATGGAATCATTTAGTTTGGAAAAGACCTCTGAGGTTAAATCCAACCATTGTGTAACTGTCATATAACCTCCAACTTAGGTCCCCATTGTCTTTCAATATGTGGCAGGAACATGTGCACTTGCAGCCCAGAAAGCCAATCACATCCTGGGCTGCATCAAAAGAAGAGTGGCTGGCAGGTTGAGGGAGATGACAGATGTCCTAGCCTTGTCTTCGGTCCTAGTGCTGGCCCCCGCTGTTCCCCACTGCATCTCCACATGGACCCCGGACCTAACTTGTCACCTCAAATTGCCCAAGGCTGATGGTTAAACCACTTGGTATCACCTGTCTGAGTGCCCTGGGGGACAGCACAGCTCCTGGGGAAAAGCATTGCTTCTGCGGGAGTTGTCCTCAGGTCCTGCTGGTTCCTGCCTACAGAGGGACCCCACTCCCCCTTCCTGCTCCCTGGCGTTTCCTGTCAGTACTGACATTCTGTTTCTGAAGTGTATGAAAGTTACAAATGCAAAATGAATATTATTCCATTTCTCACTAGGAGGAGGGTTGTCAGGACATAAGTAACTATTCCTGCTCTATGGACCCAGCTCACAGTGTTTAACTGCAATGTATGTTAGACATCTTGAAGTGCTTATTTACATAACATTTCTTTGTTTTTCTTCTCTTGAGATTGCACACAAGTGTTAGCAGATGCAGATACAGTATGGTAGAAGGCTAAACAGTCTGCTTTGTGTAAAAATGATACACTTGGGATGGTTCTGAGATGATACACTTAGGATTACCCAATTCTGCAGAGTGATGTGCATATCCTGTAAAGAAAAATAAAAAGAACACAGGTTTTTTCTGTCAGATACTTAATTTATTTTGGCAATGACAACCGGTACATGTACATAAGAACAGTACTCTGATATCAATATTCTGGGAAAAGAAAATACCAAGCTGAAAATTCTATAATGTCCTTATGCTGAAATGGAAATCCTCTGGTTTGGGTAATCTCTTTACGGGATAACTGCCCTGTTAACATCATGGTCCTGGAGAGAGGAGGGGTCCAAGAAAACAGACTGATTTTTTAAGGATCACCTTCTCCAAGCTCAAGAGTGGTCCATCCCCACATGCAGTCAAGCAGAGATGATCATCCCCCTCTATTCAGCACTGGGGAGGCCACAGCTGGAGCACTGTGTCCACTCTGGGCTCCTCCACACAAAAGAGACATGGACATACTGGAAGGAGTCCAGTGAAGGGCCATGAATATGGTAAATGGACTGGAGTTTTTATCATATGAGGTGAGGCTAAGCAAACTGGGATTATTCAGCCTCAAGAAGGGAAAACTTTGGGCTAGGGGAGAATCTTGCTGGTGTGTAAATACCTATTTTGGGGGGAAACATGGAGGCAGACCCTTCTCAATGAAAGGACAAGAGGCTGTGGACACAGTCTGGAATACAGGGATCTCCCTTTAAGCAAGAAAGCCAGAATGTCCTTTTGGATGTCTTTATTTAATTATTTGGTTTATCTGACATAATGAGCAGATTTCCTTAATGAAAGGGGTTTAGAGCCTGTGTACCCTGTACACCAATAAAAAGAGCTGGTGAAATGTCAAATATAATTAAAATGTGTATGTAACTGGTAAAGAGTCCTAGACCCATCTTGATCCAAAGGAACAGCAGGTTCCTTTGTTCCCCTGTGTAAGACAGCCCAATATCTTCCCTGCAGATTTTTTTTGTGCTCCTGCTTCCATGTTGTCTGTGCACGTTTCTCTACACAGTTTGGTTGAAACTGGGTCTCTGTATTTTCTGATCAGCTAGAAAAGAAGCTGATTTCAGAGAGTAATGTAGTCCCTGGATGTATAATGTGGTGAGTGTCATGGAGCATGAATGGAGTGATACCCGGCACTACTGAGATACCTATTTAAATATTGTGTAGCTGAGACTTTTGCAATTTCGTGTTGCTGACAGAATTCATGAAAAGGTATGAGACACAAAGAGAGAGAGAGAGAGAGACGGAGAGAGATATTTTTAGAAACTCTCTTTCCAGTGAAAGACAAGAGAAATCCAGTTCACTGAAGTTTTTTGGAGAAAGCACTAAAATGTGGTGTATGGCCTTTAGAAATCCAGATGTGGAGAAAGGTGTGCTAATAAAGGATTAATTAGCATAGCAGATAAAATAATAATAAGCTTTGGTGTTTGGCAGATGGAATACATTCAGGACAAAGCATGAAATCACCAGTGCCTGAGATGGTGTATGCAATTCTACCTCATTTGTTTCCTTCATCCAAAATCCTGGACAAAATGCAAAAATCACTTGGCAGAGTCTGGCTGTGTCTACATGAGCACAAAGTGTGGTGCAATAGGAGCAAAGCAGGGGCTCACCCGTGGCAGAGCAGCTGATGTCCATGCTGCCGGTGCTTTGGGGCTTTACTCAACTAACTTTAGAGTGGTGCTAGAGACTCCATGCCCATTAGCAGCAGCAGCCAGTCAGAAACACTCCTGGATTATGTGTTTCCACACCCTTTCCTGAGAAAGGAATTTATTTTGCATTTTGAGCCACTCCATAGTGTGAACCCAAGTGCAGCTTCACAATTGCCCTCCTCCTTTGTGCTAAAAAGTGAATATAGGCTCCTTCCTTTCTTAAAACTGTTCTGCAGGATGTCCTTTGCCTGCTATACTCCAATGTAAACTGAAGCATTAGGAAACAGTAGTTGCCTTTATGTAAAATAAAAGTACCTCCAGTAATTTATAGAATACTATATATATATATATGAAAGTGTACAGCCTCAACACCCCTACACACACTTAAATAATACCCAGGAAACACAGGGAAATTATGACAATGCAGAATGTGCAACAACATAGTGGGACTTTGACATGTGGGTGGATGATTTACAGGTCTAATGGACTGATGCAGCACACAGCCAAACCAAAACCAGTTGAGGTAACTTAACTGCTATCCAGAGAGACCTGGACAGACTTGAGAGGTGGGGGCATGTGAACCTCATAGAGCTCAACAAGGCCAAGTGCAAGGTCCTGCACCTGGGTTGGGGCAATCCCAAGCATGAATACAGGCTGGGCAGAGAAGGGATTGAGGTGTACCCCTGGGGAGAAGGACTTGGGGGTGTTGGTGGATGAGAGGCTGGACACGAGCCAGAAAATGTGCACTTGCAGCCGAGTAAGCCAAAGGTGTCCTGGGCAACATCAAAAGGAGCGTGGCCAGCAGGTCATGGGAGGGGATTCTGCCCCTGTGCTCTGCTCTCATGAGACACCATCCAGCTCTGGGGTCCTCAGCACAAGAAAGACATGGATCTCCTCAAGCAGGTCCAGAGGAGGACCATGAAGATGATCAGGAGCACCTCTCCTCTGAAGACAGGCTGAAGGAATTGGGGTTGCTTAGCTTAGAGAAGGCTCTGGGGACACATTACAGCAGCCTTCCAGTATCTGAAGGGAGGGTGCAGGGTCTGCAGGACAGCTGGAGAAGGACTTTTTACAAGGACATTTCATGATAGGAAAAGGGGTTATGGCTTTAAACTGAAAGAGGGTGGGTTTAGATTAGATATGACCAAGAAATTCTTTGCTGTGAGAGTGGTGAGACACCAGAACAGGTTGCCTGGTGAAGCTGTGGATTCCATGTCCCTGGAAATGTTGAAGGCCAGGTTGGGATGAAGCTTTGAGCAACCTGGTGTAGTGAAAGGTGTCCCTGCCCATGGCAGAAGCATTGGAACTAGACAATCATTAAAGTTCCTTCCAATCCAAACCATTCTATGATTCTGTGGTAACTATCAGGGGTCATGATAGAGCCCAAGCTGCCTCAAGATGCCCCTCAAATTCACAGCACCTCACAAGAAAAGCTTAGCAGAGGTAGCAACAAATTGTAACAAGGTCGTTGTCCTCTTCCAACACTTTCATACTGAAACATATGTCCTTTCAGCATATTTATACCGGATGCAGATGTCCTTTTGGAAGCGGTAAGAAAGCCCTTCCTTTGCAAGCTGGCACCTGAGACCTCTAAGATGTTAGGTGGTAGTAGTGCCAGTGCTCCACTCAGTTCCCTGTGCATCTCTGTCATTTGTGCCCGCACGGTACAAAATTTCCACCGCCCCCTGCGCGGGTTTGTGTGCGTAACTGTGAGCAGGGACACGGGCAAGGGAAGAGGCAGGGACGGGAGGCAGACGCGGAGAAGGCCGAGCTCCAGCGCCCGCCGGGCGGCGCGGACAAGCGGAGGAGGCGGAGGCGGAGGCGGGCTCGGCAGACGCACACGCCGCTCCCGCCGTGCTCGGCTTAAATAGGGCGGCGCCGGGCAGCCGTGCTCAGCCGTGGTTGCTGCTGCCGCCGGGAGGTGAGCGGGGTTCGGGGGCGCCGCTGTTTTGGGGGCCGTCAGGGACGCGCCGCCGAGGGAGGCGGCTGGGCCTGCCGGAGCGGCCGCCGCAGAGCTGGGGTGGTCTGGTCTGCGCGGCCGCTGTCACCGCGGGGCCGGGCGGTCCCGTCCCATCCTGCTGCCGATCCCTGTAGGCTGCCTTTGCGGGGCCGCGGGGCTTTCCTTCCCGCCCCACAGTGGGATCAGCGTTCCTCGGAGCCGGCTCGGCTTCCCCTCGCACAAAAGCCGTCAGGAAAGCGTAGCTGGCTGTCTCCGGCCTTCCCCCGGCGCTGCGGCAGCTCGGGCTGGCCGGGCATTGTTCGGCGCCGGCGCTGCCCTGCAGCCCGGCTCGGCTCGGCCTGGCGCGGGGTGAGCAGCTCGGTCGGGCCGAGCAGCAGGTAGCGGGCTGGGCAGCGCAGTGCTGCCTGCTGACCCCGGGGGTTCACGTTTGTTTAGCTGCCGGACTTTGCCTTCGAGTGGGTTTTTCTTTCGGGCACGAATGCAGCATGTACTTGGAGCAGCTTTTTTTCCCCTCCTTCTTCTTTTAAAGCAGTTTAGAGCACATATGGAAGTGCAGCGTGAGCCAAACTGGCCTAAAATGGAAGGTTGAGTGGTTTTGACTTTGCAGGCCTCCTCTGCTGCTAGGTAGGACTTGCAGTGCTACAGCACGGAGATTTAGCCTGGTTACACGACGCTTTTGTTCTAGGATGCATACATTTCTTGTTCCTGTTGAACAGGAATTGCAACACTTGAAGCCTTCTGAATTTCTAAAGGGCATGTCTGTGAGCTGTCTGGAGTATTACGGACACCCTCTTGGTCTATGTAATCTAAACATATGCCTCATTTGGGTTAGCATCTGAGATATGATGGTCAAGTTCTGTGATAGGAAAGAACAGAACTATCACATGTGGTGTTAATAGATTTCCTTTTTCATCCGAATTGCTTTACAGGGAATCGTTCCGTCTCCTGAGCCTCATCAGGAGGGTTTATATTTGCCTTTTTGCTTTGGAACATGCTCTCGAACTCACAAGATGAGATTTCTCAGCCCCAGGATTTGGATCAGATTTCTTGGATCAAGAAATTGAGTATAAGAGGGCATTGAGTTTACTGAAATATACCTTTCTCTTCCTCTTGCAACAATAGCAGTATTAATAATGCAAAAACTGATACATGAAGTTCCTCATGGACCCTTGCTGTTACTGCCTTTTTAAAGTCTGAGGATATGTAGCTTGCTTGTATTGGGATAGGGAAATGTTTGAAAGATGGCTAATGGAAAAAATGTAAAGCTTGTCGTTACAAGTAGTTGTTGTGTGTAGTGTTATCAATTCAAGGTCTTGAGCAAACAGCCTTAGCCTAGTCTGAGGACTGCATGATTACAATGAATTTAAAAAGGCAGCTTCTAAATTTGGTAGATGTAGTTTTACAACTGCAACTTGGCCAACATGAGGTTGGAAGTAAGCCTTCAGTTTTTGAGAAGGAAACCCCCAAGTAGCCTTTTGCTTCAAGGACAAGTACAAGGTTGGTATTGGTAGAAAAACAAAACCAGCAATTTAAAATGGAAGGAAAGACAACTTTGAAATACTTATGTGGGTAAGTGACTTGCTTATTTCTTGAGCAAAGTGTGTGTAGCTGGTTCTCCTATCTCACTGCTTCACTAGAAAGGAATCCTTCATGGGATTTTTGGGAGGAGACAGAGGTGGGTTGTACCTTCCCTGTTTTATGTGTGTTGTTCTCCAGTGGGGCAGAGATAAAGGTTTCTTTTCTCTTTCTTATCCCTCCAAGAAAACAACACTTTTACTAATGTGAGCAGCAGAAGATAATAATAGGTTTTTGTGTTTTGTTTTTCTTGATAATGTGGTTGATGGAATTGGTAGACTGAAGAAAACTAATGGCATGAAATTTTTTCAATGTGCAGCAGAGATTAGAGACATTCTGGCCCAAGGGATACATTGCTTGATAAACTGGGCTTCTGGCAGTCTTCTGAACAGACTGCCTGCCATATCCTACTTCCCTGCTATACTAAATTACAAGTTCAGAGGTGTTAAATATTTCATTATGGTAAACATAACCAGTGGTAACTCCCTAGAAATCCTCACAAGTAAGAGGGGTGATGGTTTCTTCATTGGTGAATGGTTTTGTGGGGTAGTTCACAATGCTGTGTGGCTCAGGGAAGCTCTGCTGTACAGCATTGACCTTTACAGGCTGTAGGCTGAGCCCTGTCGGCAAATGGGGGGCTTGCATTTCTGCAAGTCCCACCTGACTCCTGAAACAGGGCCGCTTGATAACATAAGGCTTCTGCTCTCTTGCTGCCTTTCATGTTGAGAGTTACTCATCTACACAGGGTAAATATGATTCCCTGCCCCTGGCAGGGAGTTTGGAACTAGATAATCTTTAAGGTCTTTTTCAACCCATTTTCAACTAGGACCATTCTGTCCTAGTAAAATACTTCTTTTTGGTTAGGATTTGAATCTTAGTAGTACTGGTAGTTTGCTCAAAACTGATTGAAAACAGCTTGCATGGTTTTATAGAGATGTAGAGGAAAAATGGTTTTTGCTTTTGTAGTTGAACCATTTAAGGGCTCTAGCAGAAGTGCATGATGTCGCGTTTCCAGAAGAAGATTTCTCCCTTTTTAAATGAATTACTGTTCTTGAACCCAGAACTCTTAAGCTTTTTAGTTTTGATTAGTTTCATACTGCGTGTGCCATGTTTTGGAAATTTAGCTTCTGCAGTTGGACTGCAATAATAGCCTGGTAAGGCTCAATTAGTTTCCTAGGAAAACAAGAAGAAAATGCTTACTATCACTGACTTGGAGGAAACGCAGGCATACCCTAAGCTGGGAGGTCACTCAGTGAACCAATTGCTTCTCATAAGTACTTAACTGATCTTCAAGTCTCAGAGTGTTAAGGATTATGTTTTTTGTAACAACCTGCTGGATATAAACACTATCTAGTGTGATGCAATGGGGCTTAGTGTGCCTGACCCAGGTTGCCTTCTGTGAGACTTCAGGTATCAGAAGTATGAGTGAGAAACTCTTTCTCGCAGAGTCTCAAGTGAGCACTTAAAACATGTGTTAGCTTGATATTGCATAGTGGGCTTTCTGAATAGTAGCTTTTTTTCTAGGATGAGTAGAATGAATAAGTTGGTATGATCTACTCAAGCTCTTAGGCCACAAGAAAGCTGTTGGGTTCTGTAGGGTGGTTTTCATCTAAACGGTGTTTGGAATGATGCTAGATTAACAGAGTAGTGCCATGATGTACTTGTAAATCAGAGTTGTAGGGATGCAATTCTAATGGATAGGAGTGTAGGCTGAAAAATAAATATTTGTAGGCATCTTACCTGGTTTTTGGAGATGAGAAACCGGTAAGACTGCGTAGTGACAGGTTGTGTGTTTATAGGCTTGGGTTAGAGGTAGCTTAATCAATCACTCTCTGAAAGGTTTTAGTGGTAAGTGTTGGTTTTCCATTATACACAGGGTTACCAAATGTTGGAGGACTGTAATTGCACAAAAGGCATTGAGCAGATTCTTGTCATGTGTTTCAACTCCTGAACTTCAATAAACTCCAGTGACCTCACCAGTGTGCACTCAGATTACTTATTGGACATCACTGAGAGGCAAAAATCCAGGTGGAGTTCCACTTGATTGCAAGGGGACTGAGGCCAAATGTCTGAGGACAGGCCTGTGACTTTCCTTGTTGGTGTGAACGGAGCCTTGACACACCAGTTTCAGATTAGTGCTCCTTAAAGGTTGCAGCAGAAGCCTTAGCTTTGGTTGCAGTTTATGAAGTAAGTCACTGTGGCCTAACTGATGGGTCTGAATCGAGCTTGTAGGTTGCTTTCCTCCAGTTCTGCTTTGTTCCAAATGCAGGAACAGAAACTGAACCAGCAGAGGCAACCTAGACCCTGGTGCATGATGCCCTGTGGTTGCTTAGAGCCTGACTGGGGGAGCTGAAGACGAGTTGGATGTGAGGTGTGGATATAAGGACCTGGTGGTTCCTCCTGCCTGGGATGTGTTCCTTATTAACAGCTCTTTAGTTCTTCCCTCTTTACTCTTGCAGGAAGGTAAATGTCAGTTACTGCTTTGAAAGAAGGGTTTATAGCTCTCATGCTTGGCTGGGTGAACTAGGTGATTTCTGGGTAAGCTAATATTTATTTATTTTAGTTGGGGAGGGGGCAGAGGATGAGGTGGAGGTGGTGGAGGAAGAGGTCATGGTAGTGGATTAGACAATTCAATGTACTTGGTTTGTTCAGACAAGTCTTTTCTGGCTGAGGAGTCATCTATGACCTCTCACGTATGTCATGACAGGCTGCGCCACAGTAGGCATCCTGCTGTCCTGTTTGTTATGCAGGGCTTAAACTGGGATTTCTCCTTCAGGTCTCAAATACCAAAGCTCCTTTGCTGTATCCTGCAAGGGGTTGTGGTTTGTGTGCTGGCTAGTTTGGCTATGTCACAGGTGTTCGCAAGACCTCAGTCAGATTCCCCTCTAACTGCAGGACGGGCAGAAAATCATGGGAGGACTTGCATGCAGTGTTTAGAGTTTTGTGCTTAATGTGTAGTATTACAGTAGTCCACCCCCTTCCCCAGCTGTGCTGTTGTGTTTCCTTCTGGGAGCTAATGGCAATCTGGTCATTGAGACAAGAGTTGATCTAGTTGAGAACTAGCATCACAACTAATGCAGAAAAATGGTGTTTGCCAGATCACCTCCCTTGTGACTGCCTGGCCAGCATGGAGAGGGTTGTTGGGAGCATGTATCTAGGACAGGTTGGACTGATTCAAATTTAAGCTGATTGTAAATGGACTCTGAGATTAGGATTATGTATTCTATTCAGACGAAAGGATTTCTCCAGTTAATAGCCAAAGCTATTTGTTCTACCTGTTTTTTATACATAATAAAGGAGCTAGAACATGATTCTGCACTTGTTCTTTCAAAGGCTGAGTGGAGAAAGGCTTAAGGAGAAAATGAGATCCATGGGAGCTGTGCAGTGTAACCTGTAAGAGTAAGAAAAAAACAGACTGCAGTGGCAGGTAGCTGTCAGGACGGCTCAAAGGTATGTGGGTGGCTGGTTCCCTGTTTCAGCATATCATGAGGAAAACTTCTTCATAATAAGAGATAGGCAGCTTGTCTTGTATAGTTCTCCTCCCTGCAAGAGGCTGTAGAAATAACACAGCCTGTTCTTTTACACCATGTAATGGACCTGCCTTTATGGAAGGTCTTTATGCTAGTGTGTTGTTTATCTAAATATTAGAATAGAGAGGAGAGGCCATTGGTTCTTGGGGTTGTTTTCTTTGCAATACAGAAGCTGACGGCTGCTCTCCTGTTCTCTTCCGTTGCACTCGAACGATGTCTGGCTATGGATAGACAATAGGCAGGCTGCTGCCCACTGTAAATAGACCATTGTACGCCGAGAGTAGGAGCAGCAAAGAACGGCAGAGCCCTGCCAACTTGGGTCGTTGCCTTGAGATACTGGCTCTGCTGTAAAGAATGAGTCTTGGGTGCTGCAGGGTGTGTGTGTGCGTGAGCAGAGAGAGCTGGCTTTGTCTGAAACTTACAGAACTCCTTAGCCAAATCGATACGGTGAGTTCAGAGGGGTGCCTTTTTGGGCTGCATTGCGGGAACTGTTTCTCTGGAGGTGGTCAAGACAGATAGTTCTCTGAAGCAGTTTTGCCTCCTTACCCAAACTGCTTTCTCTCTGGTCTTTTAGAAAAAAGACCATGGTCTACTGATTGCATTGAGAAAAAAGTGCTTTTGACCTCAAATGTCAATTCTGCTCTTTCCCCCCCCACCATGTAGCAATCTGAGTATCACAGACTGGTACTTTTCATTTGGCATCTTCTCCCTTTGGGTCTTCAGCTGTGTCTCACACTGGTAAGAAAGAATTGCAGGACCAGAATTTGTGAAGAGAGCATGGCTTTTTTTACTTGTCTTGAGTGAACAAACTTACCTGGGTCCGTCCTTGAGGAAAACAACTGAAAGCCAGATGCAAGCTCCACTGTAAAGACCTTTGTATCTCAATATGAAGGCTGTAAGCCTTTCTCCTGGGTCATTATAAAAACCCAGGATGTCTGATGTTGTTGCAGCATGAGCCAAGTAAATACTGAGATGACTTAAAGAAGGCTGGAAAGCATTGAAGCCTCTTTCCTTAATGGGGCATATTTGGATGCATATGTTAAGAATGTGAATTTATTCTCTTTGTTACACCTGGCTTTGCCTTAAATACAGAAAACAAGAGCTGATATGACTTAACAGATAGTGTTAAAGCTTGGAATTGCTTAGTCTTGCAGAAAACTGTGTCCTCACTTTGTTTTTTGTGTGGATGAGGCAGAAGGTATAAGAGAAATATCCCAATATAAACATACACAGCAAAATGTATCATTGTATACCTGATAACTTGTGGTATAACTGCTCAAGAAAAGTTTTATGTTACAGGTTTCCCTAAAAACAACTGGTTAAGGAAATGAAAAGCAGAGGTGTGCATCTCTTCTCTTTACCTAAGCTGAAATTATAGCAGATCCTTGACTATAATGGGACTGTTGTGTGAATTAAATGATGATGTTTACTTCAGTTGTTACCTGTAAAGGCATAATAGCCTTTTGAGTAATTCAAATTACATTGCATTCCTAAATCATACAGTGTGTGCAGGACACTTCATGACTAATGCAGACAGGAAAGCAATTTTAAAAGTCAAGGGTGCTCATCGTTGAGGAGAGAGCTAAGCTTGCCCTTAGCCATTAAACACATCATAGCCCCTCGTCTAGTTTCATAACATGGTGTCTATGATATATGTGAAATTAACTTGTAAGTCCAGACTTCCTTGTTGGTGTATGAGGTGTATTTTTGTTCTTGCTGCTCAACTGTCTATAGTAAAACTTCAGAAGTAGTTTTCACACCTGCAATGCTAATGAACATGATTAGGTGCATAAAAAGCAACTGCATGGTGATCCTAACTATTAAGTCAGTAGCTGATTTTTTTTAAAGGGTAGATGAAGAGCTTGTTTATATATTCAGTTCATCTCTGCCTTCTATTACTACAAACCAATGTGTTGTGGATTTTGATTATAGTCTGCTGTGTATCACTGTGCAAATAACAAAAAGGCATTTCTATAGTGGCCCTGCACTGCCTGTCGAGGTGATGCAGCCCTGTACCCTAAGGCTATGCCAGAAAAGAAAAGTGTGGGGGAGAGAGAGCAGTGCCTGCGGGCTGGGGATTACTCCGTGGGTCCAGGACTGTTCCAGAGGTGGAACTTGATTCCATCCCGACACTGCCCCCATCCACGACCTTGCTTCAGCCTGTCCTGTTAACATTGTGAAACCATGGGCCCTTTGAACTAATTTTATTACTATTTTGCTGTCTCTAGTGAATCTTGTCCAAATATTGGTTAGACTTTTTGTGAGCTAGACCACGCTTCTGTTGTCTGGCTGACTAACTGCAGCAGTAAAGATTTCAAGGTCAGACTGTAAACTAGAGGTTTTCCTGTAGAAGTATGAAATGTTAACCGTGTATAGTTGGTTTTAAAACTAATAAACATAATCGTGCCCGTTTGGATTTCAGAGTCTCATATGCCACCATCCTGCTGCGGTGGCTCAGTATGTTTTACACAGTATGTTTTAGCTATTGGCTACGTCTTTGACATTCTCTAGGACCTTTGTTTAATTCTGCTGTCCGCAGGAAATGGCTAGGACCTAAATTACCTAAGTAAATACATCTCTTTGTTCTTCAAGCAAGCGGGACGGCGTTGCCAGCCGTCGCTGGGTGTGGGGCGGCAGTGGCGGTGTCAGGGCGCCCTTGAGCGCGGTGGGGTGAGCGCTGCGGGCCGAGCGCTGCCGGCTGCCATTGGCCCCGCGCGGGCCGGCTGCTCCCGCTCACCTCTCACCTAGTGGGCATCGGCCGGGGGCTTCGGCATGTGACAGACGTCCCGGGAGACCTTGGCTGGAGAGGAGAGCACCAGCTGAGCTGACGGCNTTTTTTTTTTTTAATTGCAGCTGGTTCTTGCTGTGGAATATCCGTGTCAGTGAGTGCTGGCGGGGAGCAGCCTCTTGTAGCTCTTCCTTCTGTGTGAACGTGACAAATCGAATGTGCTTCCTGTGCTTGATTATATTGCTGCGTGCTGCTGCCTTGGGCCTCATTTGCCACTGCTTTAGTCTGCCTCATGACCAGGGATAAATTGCTGGCATGGTGCTGGGAGAAATAGGAAACTTGCTAAGTACTGTGGAGGAGCTGTGGGAGGATATCGGCTTTGAAAGCAGCTTGCTGTGCTGACCTTTCTGTGCATGTCTAAAGGGAGAGTAGAAAAGAGTTTATTTTACTGGACTTAGGAGAGGAAAAATCCTGCTTCTGCTGTGCTACTATAGGATTAGGATGCTCTCTGTTACATGCAGGCGAGATAACATATGTCTCTGCCCTTCATTTCCCAGACTTCCTTGCTTGATGATTGTTTAAGCAATCTTACAGTACATCTAGTCTACAAACAACTATTTTACATTTGTGAAATTCTCTCCTTTGACAAAATGTCTGCTTTTTAAAAGAAAAATTTGGATGTAGTTTCTGTTGAAAGCAATACTAAAACCCTGAAGAAATTCCCTCTTCTCAGCCCCACCTATTTTTCTATGAACTAATAATTGCTTGCTTACTTAATTGCAGCACAGATATATAAAGATGTTGCCTGCCTAGTGGCAGATCAAGTTATTTTGATGGTGGGAAGCCAGTAGGACAAAGCATACATCGCTGTCCTATAGCAACAGTGAACGTAAAGGGGATTTCAGATTTTTTTGTGCAACTTTTCTTTTCCGTACAAACAGATTTCAGCATTGGAACAACTGCACTGAACTGCAATGCAAGCACATGAGTTGTTTAGATACCTACGAATGCCAGAACTTGGGGATGTCAGACAGTATGTGCGCACCCTTCCGACAAATACGCTGATGGGCTTCGGTGCTTTTGCAGCGCTCACGACCTACTGGTATGCAACAAGACCAAAAGCACTAAAACCACCATGTGATTTAGCAATGCAGTCTGTGGAGGTAGAGGTAAGTGTCACTTGATGGATGCTGTACTTCACTGAAATTTGAAGCCTAAATGCAGCGTTGGGAGAGACCAAACACTTGGTTTACTTTAGGGTGTTTCTGAACCTGTAGTGTGGGGGGAATACATTTCTGAAATGTGGCTTGAACTCATTATTTTGGCTTTCTGAACTTGAAAACCAACTTGAGGGCTGAGGTCACAGTGGAAATAACTATCACAGGAGAAAAAGACTCTGCTGAGACAACTGAGCTTCTGATTTCACTAGTGACAAAACTTGTTCATGTTAGAATTGGCACAGTGAAGTTTTCAATCCTGGCCACTTGGTGACCTATTAAATTAGGTCTTGGGGTCAGAGTATGTATCCTGGTATATACTGATTAGGTTAAAGCTCTTCTGTTATTTTTAGTGTATAATAGCTGACACATGAGACTTTATATTGTGTTACAAGCATGAAGAGGGTACTAATTGTCCTCAGATGATCTGTGGAAGAAATATTAGTCTGCCAAGAGATCCCAGCCATAGAGTAAGCTGAAATTAAACCAGCCACCTGCTAAACTCTGGGTATGTTAGCTTAGCTTTTGTTTTATGCTTTTTAGAAGCAGAGTTACTTTTAGGTGGTGGCTTTTAAAAAGTGAAGTCAGATATGGAAAGAATCTGTCTGGGAGAAACTGTTGCTTTGTGAGCAAATATAGATGACTGATTGCAAAGCTAGTGTTTCTGGGAGTTGTGGTAGTCTTGATTCTCCTGCTCACTACGGAGTCAAATACTTATTCTTTCAAGAGTACTTCTTTCTTCAGGACAGACAAGGTGTTTTCTCCTTTTGAAGTTTTGGAAAGTTGTGATCTTTAAGGAAGATACTTATAAAATGTAGGATTGTAAAGCTGACAGCTTCTTTCCTTACTCATGATAGTCAGAAACTACCACTATAGATTTTTTTTATATATATACACATATACTTGGAACTGAAGTCTCCCTTTACACTACATTCTTCTGCATGGATAGACTACATCTAGTTGTCCTGTATCAAATGAATTAACATGACTCTTGTGCTTAAGAGCACAAGATGTGACTACAAACTGATGTAAACAAATGTGGCAGAGTAGTTTGAAATTTACAGTAGATCAACTTAGTGAACTTTAGCACACTCCTGTCATTACTTCAAACTGGGCACTTTTTTCAATGTTTCATAATACTGAGATTAAAGAATAACACATTAGTTGGCCCCTCCATTCAGTTTGTTTCCTGGTCTTCTCAGTATGGCCTACACATTGTGTTACTGTAGCAAATAGTGGTCTGCTACTGGAAGTACAAAAGGGAAACAAAAATATGCACTTGCAATGTGATAATTGCCAATAACACCTCTTTTCAAGCAACATGTGTAGAGTAAGGATCTAGAACTTAGATCTCGCTTCTCTTGGTGAGCTTTTCTGATTCTGACAGCAGACATGTAGACAATGTCTTGTAAACCAGCACATCTTGGTTGCTGGAATGAGCTAGCAGTGGAAGTTTTCCAGCTGTGAAGTGCCTCATTAGCCAGTATAGACTTCTGCAGATTTTTGGGGGGCATTGCATTATAAGATGGTAAAACAGTAGCTTTTAGCTGTCCACGAACCCCATGACATATGCTTATTTGCTTGAGACTCTTGACAGCAGTCTCAGTTTACTGCCTTTACTTCTTCAAGCTAAATCACTTGTCACTGCTGGATTCTGAGATTGAAATCATTGTTTGGTGGTATGAGACTTCACTAAGCTACTTAATACATCATTGATCCAGTTATACTAATTGGCTCTGTGATCAGAGCAAGATAGGTATAACAGCATTATTTTTTAATGCCTCTTTAGAAAACACGTTTTAATGGGAAGACTGAACAGTAGTAAGACTTTAATGAAAAACACCTGAATGTGTTAGCATGTTGTGGTGATAAGAGCTCAAACTTAGAGAACGCCTTGAAATGAGTAAGATCTGTCCAATTTTGTTCTCATTGAGGGCTGTATCTGGACTATTAATAATGTTTAAAACTGTAATCAAATGAGAATGTATGTTTTGTATCAAGTTTCAAGTGTCTGTTAGAATTGCTACTCATATAACAGTGACAAAACTTCAGTACAGTGCTTGGGATTCAGGTTCTCAATACATTTTGCTTAGAATTTAACTTCATATACTCCATTTTCTTATGTATATGTTAAGATTGTCACTTCTACAGGGGGGAAAAAAAATCAAATGCTGCTCTGAAATTCTTAACATTTTTTTTCTGCCTAAACAATATGATATTAAAAGGCCTGAGGAGTTGCTCCAAAAAAGACATGGCAGAGGGCAATGTCTCTTTGCTACAATTTTACTCTCTAATCTACCTGTTCATTAATAAGAAATTTGAACTAGAAATAAGCTTATACATAATTCTTACTTGTGACTTAACTTGGTTAGACGCCAAGGAAATAAGTGAAGTCATTGACTAGAGTAGGGTTTCTACATGTTCTCATAACATACCTTCATAACTTCATGTGGGAGAAAAAAGATCCTATTTACTGTTGTTCCAGGTCACTTCCCGTCTCGTGACAGTTTTGATTTGGTAGGCCAGCACCCAGCGACTCATTTTAACCATCACTGGATGAGCATAAAGATTGCACACATAGTTGAAAATGGGTGCAAAGAGTTACTGAAGTGGCAGGGACACCTTGCACTAGACAAGGTTGCCCAGAGCCCCTATCAGCCTGGCCTTGAACACTTCCAGAGATGTGTCATCCACATTTGGATCTGTCTGCCTGTAGATTGCTCTTTCTTTCCACTGGTGACTAACAGCTGACTAACTTTGGCTTTTTTTGTGTGCAGGTTGTCAAATATATTAAATCTTGCTTTAAAAACTTTCATTTGTCCCAACTTATGCCATGTAGAAGAATAGGATAGAAATAAATATTAGGATGTCAGTATTTTCTAGGAGTAAGGCTTTGGATTGACTGGCTTTTTTGTTCCCCTAAGACATTAAAATACAGAGGTATTCAACTCATGGAAACATTTTAGGTCTTCTTGCATTATTCTGACACATTACCAGAGTTCTAGCATGCCTTGTCTTTCAAGAATCACATGATTAGACATGTGCTTGTCTCCCTTTGAATGATCAGTTTAAATGCTGTATGCTTACTTAGGGAGTAGCATGCTTAAAATTACATGGCTGGTTTGAAAACTCTGGTTTATATTACTTGCTGCTCAGAATAAGTATGTTGGTGACCTAAGCACCGCTTGCTAGTATACTTTCCCTCTCAGGTGAAGGGAAATTTCTCTTGTCTCTGAGGCGTGGTGGAGCCTACGGTATGTTTTGACATTGCTGCTGATCCTAAGCAGTCTGTGTCAACAACAGGCAAACAACGGCTTGAACAAAAGCAGTTATTTTATATGACCTGAATAGGCATTGGTAGAGTAACATATGCTCTGTTGTAGAATAAATCTGTTTCCTTCAGATGCTGCTATTTTTAACCAGTGCCAAGGTTTTACTCAATGACCAGCGCTTAATGTGTAATGGGTTAATTTCCTGCAAGTCCCTGAGTTGCTGCAAGGGCTGCCTTACACTAGTAACTAGAAACTGCTCTTGCATTAATCAGATTTTATTGGCTGGCTACTTTAAGAATACTTTGTTAAAACTGACAACCCTTTTGACTGCTTAACTTTTTACTGGACAGAACTATTAGATGCCATTCAACTAACCTGTGTGAAGTCAGCCAAACATTCCAGTCCTGAGATTCAGATACTTGGTGGTAACAACTAGTGATTTTTAAACAAGTTTGCTGCAAACAGAACTTCCCCTGGTATTGCACAAACATTCTGGATAAGGACCGTTTGGACAAGGTCCTAAAATAGTTCTTGCTGCTTTCAAGCGAAATGTAGACCAATTCTGTTGCTTAGTGGATGAGTTAATTTAGACCTTGTATTATGCTCCTGGTTTGACCTTCAGTGTATCTGGGAGTATTTCACGGCATCAATAACACTGAACTCCTTATGGCCTTCCCACAAGAAGCTGGGTGTTTTTCAGAAAAACTTCTAAGACTGTTGAAAATTCAGTTAATTCTACTTTACTATGGAAAAAGAACAAAGTAAACAAAACTGAAAGTTGCTTTTGTTTCCCCTTACCAAAAACCTGTAAGAGCTGATGGGAACTTCTTAATAGTAGTCTGTTATAGAGTTTCTTTTTTCAGAAGGACAGTGCCATCAGTCCTGTATCTAAGCGGTGTACTGTCTGATAACTCATCTTCAGATTTGGTTAGTGCCTCAGGCCCTGAGAAATTGCTTTTGTGGTGCTGTGTAATAGGGCATATAAACAAAACAGTAGTAGCCCACATGAGGAGAAACAAATACTTCTTGACTCTTGCTGAGGAATGGCTTAGGCTATTGTATTTCACCTGATGTAGGAATTATAGCACATCAGACATGGTACATGTGATACACTGCACTTGTTGGTGTTACCCATGGCCATGGTAACAAACTACATTGTGTGATCTTTCTCAGATTAGCTCCAGAGTGGCAACACTGGAAAATCTAGAAGATGATCTTGATTATCCAAGACCTGAGAAACCAGTGAAATAAAGCAAGCAGTCTTGCTTTTCTTTCCAGGTGGAGACATGTACTAGTGATCTGTTAATTTCCTGTAGAGTAGATGTTGGTCCGAGAGCAAGTATACTCTTGAATTTCTAATGTTACAAATTTTTAGAGGTAAGCCACTCATTAACTTGTTCTGGGTCATGTTCGCAGTGTACGTTTCTGCTTACTGTCAAAGGAGTGGCAAGCACTGCATTACTCACACTGTTTTGCTAAAACAAGTTAGACTTGTTTTAGTGTAAAAAATTTTTTTTTCCCCTCTGTGCCTTTAACGTGCTAGCTGACTTCTATAGGCATGGGTATATATGACACCTTCTGTACATAAACCTGCATTTATGTAGCTTATACATGGAACAGGTGATGTCTGATCCTCCAGGATACTTTGAAAACAAGAAAAGAAACCAGTGGTAGAGAAGAACCTATGACTACATATGAAAAGGCTTTAGCTGTGGATGATAGACTAATTAAATTTGTGCCTGAATTGTTTAGGGTTTCACTTTCTGAAAGAGCCAGAAATTATGCTGATAGAAAGAAAATTTTATGCAGTGTTTACTCAAGACCCTCTGTTTTACCAGCTGGGCTGTTCCTGATAAGAACTTGTTTGTAGGTGTCTGTCACCATAACAGGGCTAATTAACAACTGTGGCCCAATAGTAGTTGCATAACTGCAGTTTGTGAAACTTGATTGCTCTCTATAAAATGAGATTAAATAATCAGTCACTCTAAAAAAGGCAGTGTTAAAATGGAACTATTAAGTTCTTGTATTGGCTTCCAGTTGTAGCTTATATAAGAGCTCACCAGCTGAAAAATGGTGGTTTTAATTCTCAAGATAGTATTGTCTTGAGTGCATTTAAATAAATCAGGAGAGAACCCTTTTTTGTAAGATGGAACTTTTAATTGGATTAAAGGACTCTATTTGGAACAGAATATTATGCTTATGAGAGCACTTGTTTAGGGTGTTGGTGACCATGCTTAAAGTCATTTAGGGTTTGAAACCATGTGTTGAAGTGTGATTATGTTCTGTAATCTTAATTAGAAAAGTAGATCAGGATTGCACCATTAATATTCTGTCTAGAGAGCTCTGAGGCTGGATTTAGAAACCTTGGTGAAATTATGTTCTATATCGCACTAATAGAGTAAAATATTTCTTAAGAAAAAGTGTTTTTGACAAAATGCCCTTTGACAGTCTTTACTATTCTCATTTGTTCTGTGCTGTCGTAGGTAGCTGAGGAATAAGATTTTGCCTGACAGGTTTTTGGTAATGTAGGGAGCAGTCTGACTCTTAAAACAGTGTCCTGGAAAACGTTGCATAGCTCTCAAGTTCTCTCAAGCAGAGTATTCTGTCGAGCAGTTTCCATTCATTTATAGCCAGCAAGTGTGCCTAACCTTTCTAATTGATTTTCTTAGGGCGGTGAACATGCTCGAAGGTCCTCTCTTCTCAACAGCGACGAACTGTTGTCGTACTACTATGATGATGTGAGAACAGTTTATGATCTTTTCCAGAGGGGTTTACAAGTGTCAAGTAAGTCTAAAATTGAAGATAATATTTTAAATTTGGCAAGAACTACATATTTGAACTTTTTGAACTGCAGCTGGGCATAGGGGATCTCTGTCTAGCAATATGATGAATGTATTGGATGTGAATTCTCTTGAAGACAAATTAAACTGATATCTTGTGAAATAGTGTTCTGTGAATAAAGTCAGTGCTGCATTCCTTGGCCTAAACCAACCTTGTTGCCTCTGTCCTTTCCCAGCTTCCTTTCCTGCACCCCAGGAAAAAAAACAATTTGTTGTCTGAAGGTGTCTGCTGAGAATCTAGGGACTTAACACCAGGGGTGGTGTCAGGACAGAGGAGTTGGGGTTAAATTTTGAATAACTTTTCTCTTTTTTAGATAATGGTCCATGTCTAGGTGTTAGAAAACCAAACCAGCCATATGAATGGATCTCCTATAAAGAGGTGAGTAGTCTCTCTAACTTAGTGCTAGACTTGCTTTTGCTTGCTGAGACCATTGATACAACATCCAGTAATGTGATGTAACAAATCTGAATTATTTATAGACATTTTAAAGTAGTAGCAGAATATTGCAGAAAGGTTCTAGTTCCTGTTACAGTGTCTTAAGGGAACAGCCTTAAATATGTGCAAGAGAGAGAAAAAAAGATCTCCCATACTTGGTTTGTTAACCCCAAAAAATTCTGAAATAAAACTGTTATCTTGGCAGTCCTTAGCATCTCAGTGCTGAATTGTTTAGAACTTGGGCACCACCTCTGAAGAAGCTGCGGCTTTAAAGTAGTGTTCAAGGCCTCAGACTGCTACTACTTAATGTGCTTGCTTCCAAGAGGCTCACTTTACACTAGAAGTTCTATCTACAGGTGTTGTTAGGGCTTCCTGACAACTTGTCTCCATAGTGCTGAATGATGGTTGTGTGGGGGGCTAACAGATCTGCCTCTAACTAGCAGCATGCTGCTTCTTGATCCCTGAAAATATCTGTATGCAAATCTCCATTAACAGCTGTGCATACTTAGGTTGTTCCTGATTTAATCAGTTGATCTTCAAATTTGCATAAACCTTGCCTATTGCATACTGTTGAGGTCATTAAACACCTTCTGTGTGTAACAGACCTCACTTTTTTCCCAAGGTGACTTTGCTGGGAATTTGTTAGGTGCGACCTCTCTTTTATTAAAGCTTTGCTGTTGGGGTCGTGTGACTAATGTGGTTTCAGGTCATGTGCTATATAGAAAGAATTTAGAAAATTGCCTTCCCAAGCTTTGTTTATAGAACTAACTGGGTCTTGCCTCCTTGTTCTCCTGCTTTTCGAAGGGAGAGTACTATTTCTATAGGCACTGAATGAAGTAGAAGGATAGCATATGTAGTGCTTGTGATTAAGCAGAAATAGTATGTTTAATTATTCCAGGGTCACTTCTTGGGTTTAACACAGATACAATGAAACAGCCTTTACTGTGTATGTGTGCTTAACTTTTAAACTTCTACTTAACACTTTCAAGTCTGACTGGATCAAGTGTTTCTTCTGCTGCATATTGAGTGCAAGTGTAATAATTACAATCAATGCAATGTCATGGCACTGCAATGTTTAGGTTATCAAAGTCACAGAAGGCATCCAGAAAATACTAGTAAACTTTTCTCTCATTCATACCAATTAATAATTGTTGAGGAGAATTTGCAATTATGAGCTTTCTCAATTTTTTTTTTTGTCCTCCCTCTTTTTTTGCCCCTCCAGGTTTCAGACAGAGCTATATATGTGGGCTCTGCATTACTCCACCGAGGCTTCAAACCATCTCACATTCAGTATATAGGAATCTTTTCACAAAACAGACCTGAGGTAATTTAACTGACATTTTGTATATCTGTGCTCTGGCCATTACTGAAATGGCCCACTCCTTTATCTCTTGGCAGTGTGAGAGCCCATTTGGCGTCAGGAAAAGCCTAAAGGCTGGCATTGTAGACCCATGAACCACAGACATGGCATCTTTTAGCTAAGAACCAAAACTGGTAGTTGACACAATGCCTAATGTCTAATATTGTTGTTTTGGTTTGGTTGGTTTTTTTTGTTGTTTTTTTTTTTGCTCCCAGAGCTAAATGCAGAAGTCTGGAGAGCAGAAAAAGAATCAGGGAATTCAGAAGAACTTAACTAATTATCTTCTATTTCCACGTTATAGAGGTGGCTTGTTTAATGGGATGCAAATGTAGTTCTTAGTGAATGTAAACAGTACTTCCTTTCTCTTAAAAGGTAACATCAGAGAACCAAGATAGTTGAAAGTGACAGGAAGTCACAAGGAGGTGTTCAAACCTTTAAAACACAAAGGAACGCTTAGTGATTAAATATTTGGACAAAAAGATGGGCTAAGATGATAATTCTGTTTCTGCCAGAGGCCCTGGGTACAAAGATTCTGGAAGGGAAAACTACTGCTGAAGGCAAAAACTGAAAATTAATTTAATAAAAATGGGTAGAAAGGCTGAGAGTGATATAATTAAAGATCACCTGAGACACTTATGGGGATATTCAGGTTGATAGTGCCTATCCATTTTAACCCAGAAGTGGTTCTAGATTGCCCTTTCTAAAAATGTTATGAAATGTTCAGGAAATATGTAACCTCTAGACTTGTTATGTGAATCTGTTTTATAGGACTGAATTTCTCTAATCTAGGTTTATGTGTTTAGTAGCTTGAGCTAGTACTTGCTGCATTAAGCTAGTTCAATGTAAACCTATATTAAGACAGGGGACTGGTTCTAACTCTTTGTGGAAAGGATGCTGTCCCTCTTGATTAAACATTCCCATTTGTGTTTCCCATTATCAAAGGACATCTACAGTTCTGACAGGGTTAGAAGTGTCTTGGTCTCTTGTCATTAAGATGCAAGCTGTGTGACAAGCAAGCTCTTGGGTTTTCCTGCTGGAATTCTATTTCTAACAGGTGTAGATTTATTTCTGTAATAAAAAAGGCTGGAATATATTCAACTAGGAAATTGTTAAATAACGTGGAGTTACAGACTCTACGGTTCAATTTCCTGTGCATATAACATGATGAACTGAAAGTAAAAAAGGGAGACAGATGTTTTTGTTGTGCCAGTTTGAATTGTTTCTTTATAGATCTTTGGGTGCAAAGTCTCAGCTGGGTTAGTGAATTTTCTGGAGGAGAGCATGGAAGTGTGGTTTGCTCTTGGATCACAGAGGTAAAATGCTCAAGTTGCATTGCTTTGGATTGGGTCAGGAATGAGCTGAAAACACTTGTTTAAACCAGCAGTTTTAAATCTGGGATTTTCCCTGTTTAGGACTACTGTATGGGTGTTGTGACATCCCAAACATAATCACTAATCCAGACAGGAGAAAATGTGAACTTTTTTTTTTGTGTGAAATGACTCACATTTGTTGTTTCAGTGAGCAACTGCTGGGGAAATCCCCTAATGGGGAAAATCTAGCATCTTACTTAAATATGAAGAAACCAAACTTGGATTTGTAAATAAAAGTATTACTTTCTCTTTGAGTTCCTGGAAAAGTCATCTCTTCTGGAAGTGGGGATTTTTTTTGGATTGAGAAAAAACACAACAATGAAATGTAGTTTCCCCAAAAAGAAGATCAGAGCCATGTCAGAAAAGAAACTGAAAGTCTGACTGTTGTCTATATTCAGTGCTAGTTGCTTGCTTGGGCTTTAAGAGAGCTCAAGTGTCAGGGTTTGATGTTTATATTTACTCTTAATTTTAGAAGCAAAATGAAGGGGGGAAAAAAAAGTGTCTTGGTATCCCAGAAAATAGAGATACTGGTTGGACCATTGAGAATGATGGTGTGCAAGAGTTGCTGGAGGCTACAACAGGAAGCTTTTATCACTGTGTGCAGCTTCTGAAGTCTTGCTGTAGTAGACCCTCACGATATTAAAACTATTAAACTTCTGGCTGCTGAACAGCAGCACAGCTGCCCCCCTTGTTACATGTCCTGGAGGGTGCTGTTTAGGAAGAGCTCTTCAGTGGACCCTTTCATGGCTATTATAAATGTGCCTGCTTAGACTTACCAGTGTGTGTAATGTCTTCATGAAAGTCTAGTTACCTATTAGCTGGCCTTGTACTAGTCTTATAAGAACTCTTTTTGGACAAGAGGTGTCCAACTTGCCCACTGCATGAATGCTGTCAGAAAAATTTCCTGTATTTAAGGCTGCCTCAATCAATAGAGTACTTTGGGAAACTGGCCCCTAATAAACAATTTGTAAAAGTGAGATTTGGCAACTTCAGCATAGTCTCTTAGGTATTTTATGGAATAATCAGCTGAATCATGTTTAAACTTTGTCATCATATGGGGATGAGGTAGCTGGCTAGTCCTGCAAAAACACTGGAAAGTGTAACAGCTTGAGGGAGGGGAAAGGAAACACACATAGTGCAATACTTGTTGAATTGTAAGTTCTGGTAACTTTTAAAGATGCATGCTATTTTGTTCCTGTCATTGGGACTGACTAAAGGTACTGAGAATTTTTGTCACTCTTTGATGGGAAAATCAGAAATGTTCCAGTTCCACTGGCGTCTTCATATGTCTGGAGGCTCCCATTTGAGGGGTTGCATGCTATTCTGTATTTTGGTATAGCTAGTTGATTACAAACTACACCCAAGAGTTACTATCAGAAAAAAGAATTGCATTACTGTCTTACCTTGATGGTACTTTGGATGAAAATAGGCTGGCTGTAATGCATTGCCAGCTCACATAACACATATGTGAACAACATTCATTATGTTTATTGAGTACTATAGTTGTTACCAGGTAAATCCTTACTGCAGCTTGCAGGGATTGCAGGATTGCATTTTTAATAGAAGTCTTCATATTAGATTCCTGTAAAGAAGAATGGTTAGTGTTGAGAAATTTTCTGAGGCTGACTCTGCAAAGGATTTCTACTTTAATTGCATATATTGCATGTCTGACCCTCAAATGAGATGCAGATAATGTTGAGGTATTCTTATTCTTTTGACACACATTAAATTTATATATACCCTTTGTATATATAGATTTAATGTGTGTCAAAAGTGAGTCCTTCACTGATTCATGGTAATACAGAATATTGAAAGCTTTGCCTACCTCAATAATATAAAACCAATAAAAATACTGTACTCTTGCTCAAAGCCTTTCTGTTAGTAGGTAAACTAAGGAGACAATTAATGTTAACTGCTTTTTCAAAAGTACTTAATATTACTTTTAGGGATAGAGTTGAATTTTATTGGATTGTTTCCTATAGCTCCTTATTATTTGGGGATTTTTTCCTCCTTCCACAGATAAAAATTGAGTAGGTCTTCAAATTGAAAAAAGATACAAACTGCCACTTACTTTTTAGAAAGACTTGTCCAAGTGAGCTGTGTCCTATTAGATTCCTTGTTAGAATTTAAATATTAATCTTTCTTGGAGGACTGTTACAGTAAGCAAAATATAGTGACTTTCATCTCTTCTCTTTGTGTAGTGGGTCATCATTGAACAAGGATGCTATGCATTCTCCATGGTGGTGGTGCCACTCTATGATACACTGGGAGCTGAAGCTATTACGTACATTGTGAACAAAGGTAGGACAGTTTCAGTAGCTCAGCAGCTGAATAGATGATGACAGATCTGACTGAGGGCAGAATTGTAGCCTTCTTTGGAAAAGTCTTCCATTGTGGCAGACTGAAGTATGTATGGATCTAGTCTAAAATGAACTTGTCATGTTCATAATATAGTTCTTTTTCATCAGCTGACTTGTCATTGGTTTTCTGTGACAAACCTGACAAGGCCAAACTTCTGCTAACCAGTGTGGAAAAGGGAGAAACTCCAATACTAAACACCATTGTTATCATGGAGTCTTTTGGTGTGGAACTTGTGGAACGTGGCAAAAAGTGCGGCGTGGAAATCTTCAGCATGAGAGAATTAGAGGTAATTAGAGCTTAACCTGCTTAACTGTTTTCATCCCATTTACTTGTGATGGATTAGTTTCAAAATACTTCACTATCTCTCGTGGATTGAAGTTTACACAAAAATACAAAAAATAAAAGGAGGAAAACCAACTTGCTAATGCTATTTCACAATGCTCAAAGTATGAAAGTGGATATGCTAAGATGACAGAATGAAAGCTTATTAACATAGTCCAAGACTGAACACCAGATCTGGGTGTTAAGGCTTGCCCATGTGAAGCATAATGTGATAATTATATAAGGTGACTAATATTTCAGAAATTCTTTTTTCAGGAAGAGCCTGTGTAGGTTTTGGTCTTGCGAAAAGTGGCATTTTTTCCCTGTACGCTGACTCTTCAAGATGTTTGCTGGGGCAGAAGGAAGATGTCAGTCAGCTTTTTACAGGATAAGATTATGGTGATATAGGGGAATGAGACCTCCAGGTTTTGGAAGTAGAAATAATTTTGATTAACCACCTGATGTCAAGTCTTGGTTTTGCTTGAAGCTTTTGTCTGCATAAATCTCTTATGCAAGTTTATTTCATAACCATTCATTTGGAGAGCCCTCTCCCAGGATCAAATTGCGTGAAGTACATCTTTACCGGGAGATTACGAAACCGAGTTTAGCCTGGTTTCAGCTGTAGTTCTGATGAAGGCTTGGCTCACTAGGCTTTGAGTATCTCCTGATAAGTGTGCTTGTCTTGTGCAGCTGTCAGTAACTGGTGTGAAATATGTCATTTCACTGAACTTGTTTTCATAGCAGTTGAGACAGCTATGTTGATAGGGCCACCTTCTGGTAAAGATACAAAAACGTCAGCATGCCTTCTTTCAAAAGATTGACTATATTGAAGCTAACTGGCCTCAGTAAGACTGCCAGGTTAAAATGAGGCTACAAACATGATATGGGACTAAAGTGACTTATAGTTCACTGGCCAAAGGGTTGGGAGAAACTTAAAAAAAGAGTGGCCCAACTGTAAATTGTTAGACTAAAATCAGCTTCTTTCCTTGAGTTGAACTGCAGTTTTTGATGGAGGAAGATGCTTTCCACTGGATCTTCTAGCTACGGAAAAACAAAACTGAGGGTGAACATTGTCTTTACATAAGATGTTTGTATGCTTAAGTAGTGACTTTCAGTAGTACTGTGTAGCTTTTATTGCATTGATGCTAACATCAAGTGTTAAGTAATAGGTGTTCCAAGAGCCTTTTGTTTAAATCTCTGAAGAGAAGTTAGAGGCAAACTTAAATATTTCTAATAGTGCTTCAGTGAACAGGAAAGTTTTGTCACTTGTTTTTTTTAAGGGGGTAGAAAGGTAACTGTGAGCTGCTTAGGAGCTTAGGTTAGAATAGAATGACTATTTCTAGTTTTAAGTAGTTGTTTTCTGGATTTCTGGCTTGAATTTGCTCAGCTGTGCATGGGTTATGTGAACAGTTCCTCCATGTACCCCCTAGAAGCAATCAGCTGAGTTTCTGACGCCCTATATATATATGTATCATGTGGTTACTTGTAGCTGAGTAACTGTGAATAAATGACTCTTAAATAGGAAGAGATGGTGGAGTTTTTTCTAAGAGATCGAAACAAATGTCTGGAGATCTTAGCTGTATATTCAGTAAATCCCAGATTTTACTCAAAGCAGGTTGTAGGGAGGTACTGAGCTTATGGTGGTACTTGAAATGGAGGTGCTGTTCTGAGCAGACAGCTGTGTTGCCATAGGGGTAAATCTTTGCAAAATGCACCCTTTCAAAAAGGCAAGCCTACAGGTGTGGGAATGTTAACTGTGTTTCCAGATACTCCCTTTGTGTTAAACCTCCTTGGGTAAGTCTGAGAGGTACATGACACTAAAGAAGTCTAGAGCTCAAAGGAATGCATATGCTGTTATTGTGTACTTGGAAGGTAGAGGCAGTGGTGAAATTGATGTCTGTCCTTGAAGGGTGCTACCAAAGCTACACTTAGCAGAAGGTCCTCTTTAACTTGCATAAGTCCTTAAGCTAGTATTGTTTCTAGTCTTACATGACAGTAGTAAGTCTTGGTTTGAAGCTTTAAAGCACATAGATACTGAACATCAGCTTGCAAATATTTCCACTTATTCATTATATCCTTGGTGGTAAAAGGATTGTTTTGGTATCCTTTCCCTTTTGCCTGAAGAACCCTAACATTAGCGGTCAGGTCTGAGTAACTAAGGAGGGAGAAGGGTTCGGGATGAGAGTTTCTCCTGTATAAAAGGAGTACAAACCAGCAATGAAACTCAGCCATCCCTGTCACAAGCAGTGGTGGAGGTGCTTGCTGAGATTAATCTTGCTTCGTTTATTCAATAATTGTTAGTGGCACATCTTCCGCATGAGGTATAGGATTGATTGTCTGTTGTCTTATTGTAACCTTGAGCTTCTGTAGTTGAGTGACTTCTGGTTTACTAGCTGGGAAAAAACCCCATGAGTTTTAGATAAGCTATCACTTTTATATTTGTAGAACATAGTATTTATTTTACATATTTTTAAAATGTGCTTTAAAGCTTTTGTTACTCTTACGTTAACCATAGAATCACAGAATGGTTTGGGTTGGAAGGAGAGTTAAAGATCATCTAGTTCCCACCCACCTTCCAGCCATGGGCAGGGATTGCTGCACTGGGTTGCTAAACAAGTTAAAATGCCTTAACAGCGAGTCTAAATAGTGAAGTATTATGGTGTTTAGTAATGTTTGATAAATTTAAAGCAAGAAAGCTGCATGCTTATGTCTAAACTCTCTCTCTCCCCTCTCCTTTCTGTAGGAGCTAGGAAGAGCACACAGGCAAAAACCTATGGTAAGTGTGAAATTGGTTCAACTGACAATGTGTGAAGCTGCTTAGCATTCTTTAGACCAAACTAGCAAATTTCCCTATCTCCCATAGCTCAAAAGTAGTACTAGTATCCTGATGTTTTGTCCAGGGAAATAGTTTTCCTTGCTATCTTAACCATACTAATACTTTCTTACTCCCGTAGCCTCCAAAGCCAGAAGATCTAGCAGTCATCTGTTTCACCAGTGGAACAACAGGTACACCTCATTACATTATGTAGAATTTATTATTCTGTATGTGCAAAATTAATTCAGAAGCCCTCCTATTTTTTTTTTTTGCCTCCCAAGAGTTCCCCTTGCTGCTGCACCTTTTGGCAAGTAGTAGCTGGGGTAGTGTTACTAATACAGATTTGCAGTATTGGGGGATTGGAGGTGTTACGTTTTTGGGCTTGGAAATAAATACTGAATTTGTGTTTACATAATAATAAGGGCTCTGCATCAGACTTCAGACTGTCAATCCCTCCATAGTCTTTTTTTGTACTTTGTCAGCAGAATTGTTCCACAGGTCTAAGCAACCTTGCTCTAAGACCAAAACAGACAGTCTAGATGTCACTCACTTGACATTTGTGAATTAATACCCACTGGCATAGAACATAAGGAAAGAATACAGCAGTGAGCTACATTTTTAGAACAGATGTGAGAACAGAAATTAATCTGAATTTGGTAGCTGCGTTTTCACAGAAGAGTTGAATTTTGAATGAGAAACATACCCAAAACCATGGTGATTTCTCAAGGCTTTGGGCTCCTTAAAAAATTATAAGATTTCATCACAAACTTATTACTTAACTGTTGCCAGCTGTTCTTGACAGGGTTTTGTTTAGTGGATACACAAAGAAATGTATTAATATCAAAGAATGCTGTCACATTAGTTTTGCCACTGCTAGCTTAACTTCAAAGATCTAAATCCCACTGTTGAATCCTGGTGTCCTTCTTCCTTAGGAAACCCCAAAGGAGCTATGATCACTCATCAAAACATAGTCAGCAATGCTTCAGCTTTTGTGAAAACTACAGAGGTAAACTGTGAAGATAAATATTGTGGACTTGCTTGAAGGGAAATAATCTCATGAGTAAAACAAACATTGAAATCTCTAACTGTGGTCTTAAATTTTAGTAAGATCCAAGTGAAAATACAACTTGACAGCACTCTGTGCCCACTAGTCAGAAGTCAGTTTTTACTGGTTATTCTGTCATGGTCAAGAAACCTGCGGATTTCCAATCTGTTCTGATGTAAACAAAGTTATAAAATAATCCTGATGTGAATGTACGTTACATTCTGCCATGGGCTTACAGTGTTTCTTATTAGTGCAAGGAGAGCTGTTTTTAAATTAAGCAACTGGTCTCACAATTAGCTCATGTAAGGCACTTTTTATATCAACTTTAGGGTAAATTGGATAAACAAACTTCTTAATCTAAGAAAAAAGTGTATTTTTTCAAACTGGTAGTATTTTAACCTTTTTTGTCCCCCTGCCCTCCCAATATATATATAATGGAACTCTCTGTGATTTCTATCAGAATTTCTCTTCAGAATCCTATGAATGATAACTTGTAATAATCTGGTCACCATACTCAACTCTAAAAGAGTTGTTGTGCGTCTTTACTCATGCTAGAAAGTCATTGCTGTAACCTTTTTAATGAAAGAAAGACAATGCAGCTTCATTACAAACAAAACTGAAGTAGGGGCTATGCTCTAGAGTTGAGATGCTAGATTTCACTGTTGTGTTGAACTTAGGCAAAATAGAGTATCAATCAGAATTAAACTTTTGCTAACACTTCCAGAAAACATTTATGCCTTCTACTGATGATGTTCTGATATCATTCCTGCCCCTGGCTCATATGTTTGAGAGGATTGTTGAGGTAAGCATCCGTTTATTGTACTGAATTATTGAGAAGCTTATTTTTCTTACAGAATGTATCCAGGTGATACATGCTCTTCCTTCTTGACTCTTGCAAATGTGTGTGAAAGCTTGCAATAAGGTTGAGGAAAGGACAATTGGTTTTCATGCCAAAATATAAACGTTAACCTTAGAGCTAGTGTTAATAAGAAACTGGTTTACTAGAACATGAGACCATCCCTTAGCACATGTACATTGCCTAGAAATTCCCTCCAATATAATTAGTGCATTATTAAAAATCTGTGCCATTCTTTACTCTGCGAACTTCAAAAATTTATTTTATAATGAGGCATCCTGTTTGCTTGCACAAAACTAATTTTAAGTTGGTTAAACTTACCATTGCTTCCAAGAAATTTTAGTAAAGAGGAGGGGATTTTGTTTCAGTGGAATTTTCTTCCAGGAAATGGAAGTGGCTTTTAAAGCCATTTCAATGACAAACTCTGAAGTTCTCTTGGATCACTTGTTTTACCATAAAGCAAAATCTGAGGCTTATTTTTTGAGAATGAAAGGGCTGAGGCTGTCTTAATACTGGCGGGCTTGAAGACCTTTGAGCCCATGCTGGGTGCTATGCATTACTGAATGGATGCAATTCCCTTGTGCCTCTACAGTATATAAGATGTTCAGGTCCTAATTACTGCACTTACTGAAGTTGAATTAACACCTCTTCCTCAAGTGACATTACAAATACATATGTTGAAGGTTTATAGAGAGAACATCCATGCAAGCATGAAAAGGCATATGAAGCCAAAAATTGTTGTATGACTTCCGTTAGGAATCCTAAGTGTTCTACTGGAAGTGTGTGTATATACATACAAAAATGTTTATATTCATGTGTATGTCATATATGTACACATGTATGTATATATGTCTGTGTGTATGTATCTGTTACAGATATTTGGAATAGTACATATCTGATGTCTGCAGGTGCCTCTGGGCCTTCAGCACTTTTTCTTCCTGATAACTTTGATATCAGTTATACCTCAGTGTCTGTTTTGCTCCCCTGTCTTGCACCAGAACATAAAAGCTCTGTAGGTAACAGCTCTGCTCTTGATTATGCAGTAGAAACAGGATGGGAGCTTGTATTTTAAAAGACAAAATAACACATGTTTGGATTGCAGTATTCCTCCACTGTTTGAGGCCTGTACAAAATAACTGGTATATCTACATAAGGAACTAAACCAAGAACATTACTGGTAGAAAGGAGAAAAGATTTCTTGCTCTTTGGGGTAGAGATGAACACAGGCTCTGTGAGAACCAATCTTTAGAGTTCTGTTTTAAAGTTGATGTTTCCTTGGTTTTGGCATCGTATGGAAGTTAGAGGGTCAATGAACTTGGCTTGACAAATATGTTCCCACCTAGTAAAGGCAATTGCTGCTCAGTCTATATGGATTGATATATTTTCTGCTTTTAGTAGATGGTGGCAAAACACAGGTGGAGGGGGAAAGTGACATTTTAGCATGCTTCATGCAGCAAATAAGAGGATGGATAGTAGAGAATGAAAGAGTAGATGTTATGGAGGAAGCAGGAGAAATAAAAGCAGGTAGGTATAGACACAAGGAGAGGACAGATGTTAAAAAGTAAAAAAAAAATAACAAAGGGGGGTGTAAGGTAGGTGGTGAAGCTTCTAGACTTCTAGCTTCTAGACAGAAAATATAGAACACGACAGGATCAAGTCTGCCTTAAGCCTACCTTTGTGTAGGTCTGAAGTGATGCAAAAATAAGCTTTGGCTCTGCTAGAATCTTTTAAAGAGTGTCTTGATCACCTAAGAGCAAGTCCTCTGCTCACATCCATCCTGTGAAATGAAAAGGAAAACCAGAGTGCAAGGAGTGGAAATGAAGTAGCATAAGGGAGAAATCCTCACTAGACTAGTAAATAGCATGTGCTGACTATAAATACAGACTTTCTAGGTATAAAGCAGGGGACAAACAGAAGTCTAATGTTTTTAAATAAGCTTGTTAAATATTTCAAATGGAGAAGTTTTGCTTTTCAGTCTTTTGCTACCTCTTGAGTCACTGGCATTGCCTTATTTGACCAACTGCCCTTTTTGGGTAGGGGCTTTTGTGCTAAGCTTGAAAGTCTGGTTTGTGTATGCCAGACATGTCTTGCTACTTGGTCTTTCTAGTGCCATCGTACAGTGTGAGAATGCTGAAAAACTGGTCCAGAAGTTGAGCGGATTTAAGGTGGATCTACACTGCATACGATTGTCATACATATTGAGCTGGAACGCATTGTACCTCCTGCGTTTTCAGAGTGTTTACTTTTTTCTAACAGTGTGTGGTTCTGTGCCATGGAGCCCGGATAGGATTCTTTCAAGGGGATATCAGACTACTAATGGATGACCTAAAAACACTGCAGCCAACTGTATTTCCTGTAGTACCAAGACTGTTGAACAGAATGTTTGACAAGGTAAGTCTACAGGCATGAGTCCAGACCCCTGTGCAGGCTTTTAAGAGACTCCATAAAGTTTGTGCTGCCAGAGTAGGAGTAACTACTATGCCCTGGGGTATTAAATTGGCATGCTAACAAATGTGCGTATCTCTTTTTAAAAGAGAGCTGAAAGTGCAGGGAATAGTACTGGTTGCATTAAAACACTTTCAGGCAGCAAATACTAGTGTTCAAAAGTCTGACTAGGGGACTTGATTCTCTGTCTTAACAACTTAGTGTTTTGCTCTGAGCAAGTTATTTAAGTCTAGTCTGCAACACGAAAATGAGGCTTGGCATCTGCATGCCACGCTTTTAGCATCTGACTCATGGAGTGGAATTTGCAAAGCAAGGTCAGGTGTTTGCTTGTGTTTGCATGGACACGTACAAATTTCCTACACAGCAGCCAGTGTGTCCCAGCTGGGAGAACTGTAAACCAGCCAGTTGGGAGTGCTGGGGAGAAGGTGTGCCAGTAGCCCCACTCTCCTGTGTGTGCTGCTTGCCTGCTCAGGGTCATCTGAGATAGGAATTTGAAAGTAGATTCTTTCTTGAACTTCACATTTTAATTAGCCTTTTGCATATGGGTGACTGACTCCTTTTAGGATACAGCCAGGGGAGCTAAAGGATATAATAAATCCTGTGGCTGCTAAAGAAATGGCAGAGCTGTCTTAGCCAGGACATTTCTCTGATCATGAGACTAGAGGAACACCAAGTAACACAAGGTTCTGTTTGGCTCAGGAACAAGTAGTGCAACTGGAATCCATTTGGAGGGGAGGAAAACCTGAGACCATGTTTTAGTACTTAAAATGTAGCTCCTCATTCTGCTCACACATGCTCTACTGGAATTTGAGAAGCAAAGTCAAAGCTTGGGACTTTGTTCTCGTGATTTCCTCTTGCTTGTTTAGTCCGGTGCTGTGAGGCTTCCACCGTTTCAACCTCACCCACCCTGGCAGTAACCTAGCACGTGAAGCCAGCAAGTTGGAGAATTGGCGTGGCAGGGGGCCGTAGTGCTGCAGTCTGCATGCTTTCAGTCATAATGCTGAGTCTTCAGCTTTCCAAATGAATATACTAATGTGTGGGTTGCTGTTGAGTCTGCTCTCTGGCTTCCTGAGAACAACTAGAAGGAGCATTTGCAAAGTGATCTAAAGTGCAAATTTGTGTATGCATGACAGATCTCCACTGGTGTTTCTGAAGTGACCTCACAACACCCTGTGTTACATTATGTATTATGATAGGGTGCTTTTCAGAAAATGCTGAGGATTATGCTCAGCATTTGAATTTTGATGATACTAGAATAGAGAATTAAACCATCCATTTTCATTCATACATTTTAATGAAGAAATTATGCATTGAAACAACATCACACAGTTTGATGGATATCAAGAATTAGGTAAGTGCTGATTTCAACTGTTGAACTGAGGTCAAAATAATAGTGCACAAGTATTTCTTACTAGAATTAAGATGCCTATCAGTAAAGGTTGTTTTAATTTATTTGGTTTTCACTGTTACTAGTCTCCATGCAGGCATCTGTAAGAAAAAGGGAATGGTGGTCTATGAGGATTCTAACCATAGTTCATCTTTCTTAATAGATTTTTGGGCAGGCAGATACTTCATTAAAGAGGTGGCTGCTGGATTTTGCTTCCAAGAGGAAAGAAGCAGAACTCAGAAGTGGTATAGTTAGAAATAACAGCTTCTGGGATAAAGTCATCTTCCGTAAAATACAGGTATGCTTGAAAGCCTCTGAGTTGAAGTTTGCAATTGTTGAATTTCATAGGAATGGTTCATATTTTGTAGGAATATAGTCTGGTGTGGCTTTTTCACTGATTAAAGACTACCTGGCTACTCAGAGCAAAAATCAGAGCTGTCTTTTTTTTCAACCTCATTTTTTCAGTTCCCTTAGTTCTCATAGTATCAGCTAACTGTATTAAGGAAGTCACTCTGAAACAGTCTGGTGCTTCTTACTGCTTTGAAAGCAAACATTGTCCTTCTGAAGGAAGAATGCTAAGTGTGCCACAGTGCCACCTGTAGCCCCCATTGTCTTCTCCCTGTTGGTCACTAGTAAGTTATGCCTGCTATTATATCTGACACTCACTTGCTATGGCCTTAACCTTGGCTATACAACATGCCCATGTGGCTGCTTTTTATAGCATTCAGGATGTATGAGAAGCTGATACAAGGCAGTTAAAAATAAAGCAATCATTGTAAGGCCATGGCTTAAGCTCTTTCTGGCAGAGTCTGCATTGCAGTGACACCATAGTCTGTATAGATACCGTATGTTTGAGATCCCATATCTTCCAGCCATTAATGAGACTAAAAGCACTGCAAGAAAGACAGCTTGCAATAGCAGACTAAACTTTTACTCTCTAACATTTGTTGGTGGCACTGTAGGTGAACAGTGGCTAAGGGTGTCATAGAAGATGACCCTGGATATTATTTCTAAAGTGCTTTTGGTGTCCACAGTATCTTGTGTCTATTGTAGGCAAGTTTGGGAGGAAGAGTAAGGCTGATGGTCACAGGAGCAGCACCTGTGTCTGCAAGTGTACTGACCTTCCTGAGAGCAGCTCTTGGCTGTCAGGTAAGTTGCCTGCCCTTAGTCCTAAACCCTAAATACTTTAATACCCAGCTCCAGCTTTGTTAGAGTTTTTCTAGCAGTCTGATTATATGGATAACTCTTTCTGCTATTCTTGGAGACTATACAAGTGCATGCTCTTTTCCCAAGCTTCTCTCAATCTCCTGAAATTTCCATATTCATCCCAAAGTCTTTTAACTGATGTAACCAGCTGACCTGTCTTAGAGGAAAGACTTTTTTTTTTTTTGTTGGGCTGCAGTAAGGAATAAATTTTATACTTGACTTAAGTTTCTGGTTTGCCTTGCTTACAGAAGTATTTGTAACTACTGTAGAAAATCTGACAATGTGATGATACTGCAGTGTTGAAGATGAGGCTGGGGTGAATAAGATTGCATTTATCTTCAGGGCCTCTTCAAAGTATATGCTTTTGGAGGTAAAATTTGAACAAGTGGCATAGAAGAAATGTGTTGAAATTAAATAAATTTCAAGGATAGAAAACAAAAATACTCTAAAATATCAGGCTTCCATAATTTCTTGAAGTCTTTCAGTGATGTGCTGCTGAAACAATGCATTTTGCACAGAAAAGGGTCTTGTGTATAACAATCACAGAGCTGTGATGGAGCATAGGGATTCCATTTCTGGCTGTCTCAGGGAAACCTATTTTTAAATTATGTGAATGAAGTCACTACTAGTGCTATGGTTCTTCATTTCTTTCTTGCTTCCTCTGCTATTTTCTGTTTTAATCTAAACAGATGTTGCATGCTGTGTGAAACTGAGTGAAACTTTGTGTTAATATTGGAACTGAAGGTGGAATATTAGCACTTAAAATTGTGTATTGTAAAAAAGTAATGAATCAGTATTCTTTTGAGAAGATGCTGAGGGTTTTGATACACTCAAATTTAAACAATTAGAAGAAAAACAAAATGTTAATTGCTTTTTAATGAAGAAGTTCTGTGTTGAAAAGTAATGATCTTAGATTATATTTTGATTTCACCTTCTAGTTCTATGAAGGTTATGGACAGACTGAATGCACAGCTGGATGCTCCCTGTCATTGCCTGGTGACTGGACAGCAGGTATGATGTTCAGCTGTCTACCTGTCTGTTAAATTTTAGGGTCCTGAAATTTTTTAGAGGTCCCTGGTCACTGTATTTAATCTTCAATAACACCTGTCACGAAGGATAAGATTGGTTTTCTTCAAGTGAAATAAAGAAAGTTTTGAAGGGATCCCTTGATGTTTCTCCTCTTAAATAGCTATGAATGTTCAGTAATTCAAACTTCTAATAGGATTTTTACTTCTAAGTTGAAGTAGCTTTAGGAGAAGGGAGGTCATAGTATTAACCCTTGTAGTTTCTATCAAACAGGAATCTTCTGTGTATAAAGGCAGGCTGGAAATACAAATGGCATTTTTTGGTGTTGGAATCAACAGTCTGCCCTTCCCTCAGCTGTTACATCTCTAGCTCCCTAACTGAAATAATATTGCTTATTGAAACTATAATGGGGCTTCTGCTACTTAAATATCTCTGTAGAGTGAGGATCCTGATTATAAGAAAAAGCAAACCTGAGTACATGGTTCAGCTTGTAACATTCTTAAGGATATCTGAGAATTTAATGTTTCAGTCCTGGCAAATTTAAGCTACCAGAAATCAGTTTCACATATTTCTTCAGTGTGTAAGCAGCTTATTTTTTTCAGAATCTGACTAAAAAGCATCAGGCTATTAAGTGTTACTCTGTTTAATAGGTCATGTTGGAGCACCAATGCCATGCAATGTCATCAAGCTTGTTGATGTACAAGAAATGAATTACTCAGCTGCCAAAGGAGAGGGTGAGGTAAGTAATTTCAGAAAGTCAGTATGAGCTTCTTGGGAAATCTTGGAAAATGGTTTTTTTGTTCCTGAAATAACTGAGTTTAGTGAAAGTGCTGAACATGGCCTGCTGCCTAAAATCTGAGATGGCTGCATGCAATATCAGTTAATGATTCACAGAAGCAAACCAGGAAATAGTATACTGGAGGGGAGAAGAAACAGCTTATGTAGTAATCTGTTATCCCACAGGTTAACAGATGGTTTATGACCAAGGTGACATCTTCCAGCTGTGGAATAGCTGGGAAGTGTAGCAACCTCATGCTGCAGTTACCCTTCAGCAGAACGCTGGCAGGGAGCTTCCCTCCCACTCCGCTGCCAAGGGCCAGAGAACAGCTGATGCACGTAGCCAGTTACCCAGCTTGTGATGTGTGAGATTAGGTAACTTAGAGTGGCTGGAAACTTCTGAAAGAAATGGAGATCAAGTGCCATGAAGACTGCTGATGATTTGTGGTGCCTGCCTGCACATTTTTCTGAACTTTTTTTATGCAGTCTGCACAAATTGAATAAGTATGTTTTACAAATTGCATTTTGAGGACCCAGCTTTATATGTGATGCTATATGCTGTCTTTCAGATTTAACTTTGTGTATATACTGTGAACAGATGTTCATATAGTAATTTATTTTCCCCAAGCCTCAAAAGCATATTAACTGTGGTGTCTTTCATATGCTTTCAAGAGGCTGTTGGGGCAGCTGGGGGAGTAAGAAGTTAAAAGTATCTTAAGTGAGTAACTAATTTGTGGCTACAAGGGATTTATAATCTTTATTTGTTTTGGTTGTAATTTGTATGAGACTAGAGACAAGTCATTGGGCTTTAATTCCCAGAAATACTCAAGGATTTAATTGGTCTTGGTGGTGGGAAACTGTTTGCAAGTGGAGAACAATGTCAAAATTCTTCTGTCTTGCATGTGACTCCATATTTAGTCTTCAAGAATTTTTGCTTCACTTTCAGTATGCTCTTAAAGCTTGGTCTGCTAGAGGAATTGGGTACAAATTCTTATAATGAGAAACAGTTAGGAGTTCTTTTTGTTTTAAAAACTATTTTAAAGTGTTTTGCTTGCACTTAACGTGAAAGTTTGCTGCATTAGGAGTTACTTTGGACTTGAGTAAAAATGGTAGCACCTTAATATATCAGGTGCCATCTTAGTTTTTCTGGCCTAACTTCCTCAGTATAAACTATTCTAAATATAACGAAAAAGTGTTGTAACTTGCTTCAGAGAATTCAAAGCCCGTGGCTGTGGAATTGGCTCTCCTTATCCATTTACCTAAAATAAATATTCCTCCTTATTTTCTGCTTTTCATCTGGGTTAAAAATTTCTAGTCCCCTTCTCTGAGAGTAAGCTTTCAATATTTTCTGCTCTGTCAGCCTTGCTTTTCACTTTTGCCAGTTATCACTGTTCAAGAAAAATAAATTTGTGAATAGAATTATATATGAGCATATGCAGATGAGGTCTCAGTGCCAGATAGCAGGATACAGATAAATGGTTGTCTGTTGTCTGTCTGTACTGGGAAAGGCTGTCACCTACTGCCTTCCTGTGATTGTAGGAGCCATGAAAAATTGTTTGATTGGTCAGTCTTTAACTTGACTGGGACATGTAGAGTTCTCTTTTATTCATATCCCTCCAGATAAGGTCTGTTTTATAACAGAAATTACCTGGTTTGTGAAATACGACTTTGGTTTGGTCCCGAGTTTGGTACTGTCTCCGTAAGGTTATCAGAACCCTCACTAATACTCTGATCTCCCTCCTATTGACAACATCTCATGTTCATTGTATTGTAGTTCACCAGCATGCTGGGTAGGCACTGAAAATATGCGGGATGAGTTTTTCAAGAATTGATTGCTGGACTAGATTAGTAATTCCTTCTACTCTAATTTTTGGACAACAAATGTGCCATTTGCTGGATACACAACTTTTCCCCACTAGTTTTAGCACAATGCCCCTGCTGTTTACCAAAGCTGAAATGAACATGTTGCCAGGCTGAGAGGTAGCGTTTCTGGATCTAGCAGAATTTTTTCACATAAATAAATAAAACCAATATTTTTCTGATAGGTTCCAATTACTCAAATAGTGGGTAGGAACACTGCTGCTAGAATGGAAGAGAACAGATCAGATCATTACAATTGCTTCTTATTGTATTTCATACCAATGGAAAACATTAGGTCTCCAAAAACCATGAGTAGAAATTCCCGTACAAACAAACTTCCTCTTCCCTTTTTAATGGGGGTTAAGAAATATTGGAGAACGCATTTGTTGCTAGTAGTCATTGCTAACTTTCCTTCATAGTAACATATATTAACAAATGGCTCTTTACAGGTGTGTGTTAAAGGGCTAAATGTGTTTCGTGGCTATTTGAAAGATCCAGAAAAAACAGCGGAGGCTCTGGACAAAGATGGCTGGCTTCACACAGGAGATATTGGGAAATGGCTACCAGTAAGTTAACTTACATAGATGGAATGGTACTTTTATAGTTATTAACAGAAATTTAATAAATATATTAGAAAACACTTGGTATTGAACAGAATTAGTTAGGTGAAAGATAAGAATTTGTGGATAATTACTGTTGTAGCTAAATTTGTGTGCCTGGGGCTAAAAAAGTATTGACAGTGCCAGTCCTGAGGTTTTCCCCAGTTTAGATGACATGGATACATAACCTATTTTCTTCTAACATTAGTTTGACAGTTCTATAGCCCTAGCACAGTTTTACTGTGCCAGTGTGGCATGCCTAAACTGTGTAGATTGGTTTTTCTCTTGAAGTGCACTCCTCTGAGTGAAAGTTATTTCTGTCAACAGAATGGTACGTTGAAGATCATTGACCGGAAAAAACACATATTTAAACTAGCCCAGGGAGAGTACATAGCACCAGAGAAAATAGAGAATGTGTATCTGAGATGTGAAGCTCTTGCACAGGTGTTTGTCCATGGAGAGAGCTTGCAGGTAAGCATTTTTCAGGTAATTAAAAAAATTAATGCAAAAGGAGACTGCAGAAAAGTCTTCCTTTCTTCTTCCCTCCACCCCAAACTTTGTGACTGAAATTTAAATTTTAGACTTTTATCGTTATGCATTGTGGTTCTGATTGGATTCCAGCGGTTTGGATTCAGTTTCAGACCAGGTAGTGGGGTTGAACTAATTTGCATATTAATGATTGTATATAAATTGCTAACAGTGTGCAGGGGGAAAAAGCCAAAAAACAAACAACAACCAAAACAAAAAACCCCAAACACCAAAGAATGAACCTGGATATCTTGGGGGTTTTCAAGTGTAAAGAGAAATGTGGGTCTTAAGAGTAATTATTTCAGTTCAGCTTCTGAACTGTATTCCTGCATTCAAGTAGCAGAAAGCTGCTGACTTGACAGCAGGATCAGAAATGCTCCCCAAAGCCTAGCTGACTAGTAAGAAATGAGTAGGAACTACAGTGTTGACTTAGGAGTTTTTGTCAAGCTTTTTTTCTTTTTTTTAGGCCTTCTTAATAGCTGTTGTGGTACCTGATCCTGATACTCTGCACAACTGGGCCAAGAAAAAGGGAATTGAAGGCTCCTATAAAGAGCTATGCAAAAACAAGGTAAGGTATATCTAACTGAACAGTTAGCTGTTCTGAATCAACTTTTTCAAGTTGATGCTTATGCAAGCATGAAGCTATATATACAATGTATTTCTGTATCCACAGGATGTAAAAAAATACATTCTGGAGGACATGGTGAGAGTTGGGAAAGAATCTGGTTTGAAGTCATTTGAACAGGTATGATGCTCATGAGAACCAAATACCTAATTCTTTAAACTTCTCAAGTGATGGGCTTTGTTATGATGTTTGGGCAAGTTTTTAATAGCCTTGTCTATTCCAAGGAATGCAGCTTGGCTAGTAACTTTTTATTTTCCAGGTGAAAGACATTTTCCTGCACACTGAAATGTTTTCTATTGAAAACGGGCTGTTGACACCAACACTGAAGGCGAAGAGACCAGAACTGCGAAAATACTTCCAGTCACAGATAGATGAACTCTATGCTAATGCCAAAATGTAATTGTGAATGGAATGAGGAAAGTGGCACACGTCTGTCTACTGTTGGCCTTCGTATCTGTATTTTGACTACAGCAAAAATAGGGAAGGAAACTGTGCAATCATTAACTTGTACAAAAATGGGTACTTGCCATAGGAACATTGAAGAAATGGAACACTGCCTTACTGTCGTGTTGCATACTGTTTTTATGGTGACCTACAATTTCCAAAAAGAGCCTTAACTATAAATGGTAACTATATGTAAGTTATTTAATATTTCCTTGGTCAAAAATGGGACTCACCTTCACCAAGGAACTAAGGTTTTATTGCCAGCATGTTTGCTGTCTGCAGTGTGTTTTGCAGTTGTCAATTCCACGAAGGATTTGGCAGCTTTGAAAATGCCTCTAAGTATCTTGCATCCTCAGAAAAATAACTTAACCTGTTCAAAAAATCCCCACCACCCAGCCTCCGAAAAACCCAAACCCTTACAGTTGCATTGCTGGTATCACATCTTTTGTTAGTCTCAATATTAACTGGGGCAAGGCACCTGAGCTGTATCTCCCTTCTACATCTGCAGCCAGTCATGAGATGTACTTCTGTAAGGTAGAAGTCAGCACTCTACACAAAGAAGACTGATGAATAGAAGTTCCTCAGAGTAAGTCTGCATATGGTGGTTCTGTGCTGTGTGGATGCAGTTCATTCAGCAAGTGTAGCCTCTGCTACGTTAGTGTGATCCTGGAGTGGTGCCAGCCCTGCAAATGAGCAGATCCCAACTCTGGCAAGAACACTAAAGACCTAAAAACTAAATCAGGCGGCTGGGCTATGCTAACAGGCAGGGTAAACATTGCACCTGTACTAGCCACTTGTTTCCCTGTAATGAACTTGTATTTAAAATGCATTTTTATAAAAATGCGCCAGGCCCTCTGTAAGTGGAAGAGCTTCTGACATAACCTCTGTTTTCTGTGCTTTATGTATGAGCCACTGAGTATACTTCACTGAATAGCAAAATAGGTCAGGTAGAATGTTTTTGCCTGATGCTTTGCAGCGATTGGAATTATTTATATATGCCAACAGAACTGTGAGTTGGCCCAGGATAGGTATTTGTTCAGGGATAAAAACCTAATTCCCAGATAAACTGCAAAATAACAACTAGTTATCTTTTGTTTGAAAGATCAGCAGAAATAAGCCTTACTACAGCATAAGTCTTTTGCTATCCTTAACAGGGTTGGTTTTGCATTAACATTAATTGCTGTTTTCAAAAAACATGGATATATGTAAAATACAAGCACAACAAGGTTTGCACTAAGATTTGTGTGTGATTGTAATGCACTACTCTGTAGCATAATTTCATATGTGTATGCAATTCAGGTACACAAATCCAAGTCAACTGTTAAGAGCAGTAGTTTGTTACATTGAAATTCAAATGTTTGCTTAGTGTTGGCTATTTCTATGTTTTATAAAACCAAAACAATTTTCAAAACCAATGAAGGAAACCAAAATAAATATTTCTGCATTTCAATGCTGTGATGTGTTTGTTTGTCAAGGAAAAATGCTGCTGACTGACAAGCCCAGGTGTAACATTTTAACTGACAAGCTGTAAAACTCCACTGCTACAGACATACTAAATACAGTATAAAGGCTGGTTGTTTACACTTTTACTTTTGGAAAGTGACTTTTTATGTTTAAGGTGTTGGCCAATATTTGTAAGAAAGGGATGCTGTTTTATGTAACTTGCTCTTTCAGTACAATACTAAACAAGCAAACTCTTTTTTTGGTCTTTTTCCTGACAGTTGTGTTCTTATCACCTCAAATTACTTGAGTGAAAGCTGGAGTTTTCTGAAATTCTTATCAGCTCCTGGGTGGTAGTGGGTTTCCTTATTCCTGCCCTCACACCATGCATTTGGCTTAAATCAGGGGTATGTTATGAAAGATTTCAGGGGCAGAGTTACCAGACCAGGGTAGCTGAAGCACCACCACCAGGGCACTGTTTAAAACTCCGTGTCAGTACAGATGTCATTGTGAGATACTAAGCAAACTTCTGTTCCTACCTCTTGTAGAGTTTCTCCTCTTAAGTAATTTTGTGTGTTCCTTTATACATTTCTTCCATACTGAAGGAAACCTAAATTTGTCACTTCTTCAATAACATAATCAAGTATGTGTGTATGCTGCTTGGAAAGACAGGGAAGTGTCACCACACCCCTCCTACTGGAGATAGCTGAGAGATAGAAGAAACTGGATCTAAGGTTTGTGTTCTTAACATCCTGTTGAAGTAAACCTTTCTTAAAAAGCCATCTGTCACTACAGAAACAAAATTGTACTGTCTTATCTGTGGCTCATGGGGTTGGGTGATATAACCAGAAAATTAGAAGTCTAAAGAGAACTTGCAAGCTCCCAAGCCTAAAGTGATTATTTCACTGTTTTAGTTGATTTGGCTGGCTAAAGCCGAAGTGGGGTGTGTGGGTGTCAGTGTCACCACCGCCGGCAGATAAAGAGGTGTGGCATCCATAGGGCCCCTCCAACTGACAAGACTTGACAAATTGCTAAATCTCCTCTTAACAACTTACTTGCCAGGGAGAGGGAGGGGAGAAGAAAACGGGGAGTTTTTGTGGTTTGCTTTTTGTATTTAATCACAGTAATTAACAGAAAACCACGCAGGGCAGCGGTGTTTAAATAAATCCTTGGCACCACCGGACTGGCCGCAGCCCCAGCCGGGCGCAGGGCGGGGCTGTGGCGGCGCTGTCCCGCTTCCCTTTCCGGCCCGGCGGCTCCGCCCCGCGCCTCCCCTTCCTGCCCGCCGGCGGCGCGCGCGGTTCGAAGGCGGCGGGAGGCGCCCTGAGGTGCCCGGCGGGGTCGGGGCTGCGGGAGAGGAGCTGCGGCAGCGGAGCCAAGGTACAGGCCTGAACTGCAGCGTCGAGCTTGGTCTTTTTCATGTGCCTCGCTCACTGATACGTGCTGTATACATCCATCCATCCATAAATATATAAGCTCTACGTCGGTCTGGGCTAAGGAAGTGAGTTTTACTGCTTTTGAAGTGAGCTGAGAATAATAGCTTGAAGTTACAAGGATTTCCCGTTCTCTCCCAAGTACAGACAGAGAAAGCAGATTTGTATCGGGGACGATTTTTCACTGACTTCATCCTCGATTTTGTATGCAGCAGCATATAATAAACTGCGAAATGTCATCAAAGAAGAAAATAAAGAAGAATCATACCAGCTCTAAGCTAGAGGTAAGTTTTGCTGGGTTGGGCAGAATTCAAACAGCCAGTGTTTTGTTTCTGTAGAGAATGTTCAAAGGAGGGCAAGGAGGACGCTGAAAGGCCTTGGGGGAAGCCGTGTGAGGAGTGGCTGCGGTCACTTGGTCTGTTCAGCTGGAGACTGAGGGGAGATCTCATTGTGGTCTCGGCTTCCTCACCAGGGGAATTGCAGGGGCAGGCACCGATCTCTCTGATCTCTTCTGTCCGGTGACCAGTGACAGGACCAAAGGGAGCAGCATGAAAGCTGTGTTGGGGAGGTTTAGTTTGGATACTAGGAAAAGGTTCTTCACCCGGAGGGTGGTTGGGCACTGGAACAGGCTCCCCAGGGAAGTGGCCACAGCACCAAGGCTGACGGAGTTCAAGGACTGTTTGGAGTGTACTCTCAGGCATGTGGTGTGACTCTTAGGGTGTCCTGTGCAGGGCCTTGATGATCCTTGTGGCTCCCTTCCAGTGCAGGATATTCTGTGATTCTGTGTTGTGTTACTATGCAGTCAGGGCATTGTCTCTGGAGGTGGATGGACAGGGCTTGATGCAGGGCTTGCTTTGCGCTGGGAACTGCTGTGCAGTCCGTGCTGGGGCAGGCTTGGGCTGCTGGCGTGGGGTTTTCTTTTTTCCATTTAGGAGTAGCACAAAATGGACTACTGACTTTCAAACAGGCAAAAGTTTAAAAATAGTCTCAGAAAAGAAGATGTATAGAGACAGTAGTTGATGTGTGTATGTGGGACCATAACAGAAATGCTGGGGCAATGCCAAGCACTGGTAAAATTTAAAAGCTCCAGAAGTCAGTCTTTTTTGGTTTTAATTCATCCAACAGGTACGCACAGAAATTAGTGAGGAAAGTCACACGTGGTGTGAATGGCACATGATGTTTCCACAACTGTTTCATAAACTAGTGTCATTCTCACCCTTCTGCTTTACAGAAGTGTCTCTGTAATCCTTGATTTATAAATTCCACTCTTGTATAAGAAGTTACACTATAGCTTTTCAGTTTCTTAAAGTGAAAGTAATTAAATTGGACAAGGATGGAAATTTATGTGATAGAGAATGAAAGAAGAAATATTTTAATGCCTGAAAAGAAAAAGACTACAGGTCTTAGAAACCAGGTATTAGAGTGTTATTTCTACTCTTGTACACTTTTATGAAATAAGACAAAGCTTTCAGTAGAACACAGTATCAAATAGCAGAATATACACATTTTAGACCATGACTTCTCTTAGGGGAAAAAACCCGTAGCCTGGGGAAACAATGTTCTTCAAATCCTTATGCCATAGCTCAGGAGTCGATATGGTTCTGGTTAAATGTATTTCTAGCCAAATGTTCTTGGAAGTCATTGTCATATTTAAGCTGTTGTACACTCAAAAAAACTGGATAAACTGGCTCTTAATTTCATAACCATCCAGGACCACAAAGCCAACTCCAATCTTCGCTGGAAATCAGTTCCTCTTGAGGAACCAGATGTCTCAAGGATATTGAAGGTAGCAGGAACAAATCAACTTGAGGAGCTTGATGATTCCTTTGGTTAGTATTAACTTGAATGTCATTTAATGTATGCTTTTCACAAACCAACCACATGGGCAAAATACTTCAGTGCTTACCTAGGAATGGGTTGTGGTTCTTTGGAAGAGAAAAATGGACAGGAGACACAGACGGGACCTCGTGTTATTTTCAATAATATAGGAAGTAATAAGAATAATGCTGTAGTATGTGCAAGTAAAAGTCAGTGGAAAAATACTGGCTATTCCACCTTTATAGTCTGAATTGTAGAATTTCACATATCATAATATTGCAGTTGTGTAAGAACTTACAGTTAAAAACCAAAGTTCAATATCTTAACTTATTCTTTATTAAATTGCACATATTATGAAGTGAATTTTTTGCCATTGTAAGAGTATTCATGGCCGCAAACTTGGACATTCTCAGGGATGTCATTCTGCCACTTTCAAATGTCACTTAAAAAAATAACATCAAACTGTACAATTTTTGGTGAAGAACTAAAACCACTTCCATGCTTTCTATTGGACCTGTGTAATGAAGGCTTAATACACAGGAAGAGAATCAATTTAGATGGAGTAGATGCTTCTGTGTGGAGTCCTCTGTTGTATCTATCTGTACATATATGTTTGGGTTTCTTCGAAAAACAGTGTAATTAGCAGCTGTAGAGAAAATGTTAAGAGCTGTTTCTCAACTATAATGGTTATTACTCTGAGAAAATTGTGGAAATATAAATGTGACTACTAGGAACAGCATTGAAAATGAGCTATGAAGAACAGTTTACCAAAAGGGTTGTTTATAAGGCAAGGCTGCAAAATGAAAAACACTTCCTTATTTCTGTGGTATGTATTTCGACTATAAAAAGGATTCCCTCTGACAGTAATGTAAACTAACACAAAAGTTTTTTGGCAATGTGCTTCAAAAAAGAAATTTATACTATAGAAGGCATGCTAAAACTTTAAATTTCTCAGAGTTCATATCTGTTTTGGTAGCTACCTTCAAGAATTCTATGTTTACAAATATTCTTTAGTAGCAATAATTGGCTTCTGATAGCATCCACTAAAGCATAAAATCTATATTAAAAAAAAAAAAGAAAGTAGTTGTTTAAATGTGTAGAAGGTTTACATCTGCCATAACAAAGAGAGACTTGAAACAAAATAAACCAAGTATTTTGCTTGCTGTATGCCATGAGTACATGCTGAGCTACCTTTGGTTTGGGTTTGTAAAGAAATAGCAGGTGGATGGGTACAGAAACTATGAAACTTTTCACTGTATATTTTTTCATAATCCTCAAATAATACTTGTAATGAGAACTTCCTTTTTATTAGTTAGCAAACCACAAATATTCTAACTAAATGCTTAATGGCAGGTAGCACTCTTTGCCTTAAAAAGTGGGAGCAGTGTTCATACAGTTTATTTTCTGTTCTTTGTAGATCACCCTTTGCACAGTACTGCTGTGGATGCTTATGGAGAGGAACATTCACAAAACGCGTCACTCAGCTGTGTTTCGGCACCACAAAGGCAAAATACGGACATAAGGTCTGGTGGAAAAAAAATTAAATTGTCAGCATTTAATTTACTCTTTAGATTTTTAGATTAAAAGGGGAAAACGTTCTAGTTCTTTTATATGTAACAAAGAAAATTATTTTTAAAATATTTTAATTCAAATTTTAGTATATTTCTCATCTGTTAAATCAAATTTACTTTAATAGAACTCGTATGAGACATAGCTGTACAGAATGTTCCCCAAAACACAAAGTTTTGTTGTGCATATTGTTGAAGATCATTCTTTCCCAGAGGGCAGTAGTGTGTGCTTTTCTTTTCCCAGTAAAAAACCACGTCACTCAAAGCCTTCCGATGGCGACGTTCAGAAATTCAGCACAGCTGATGCTGGAGAGGAACCCCTCAAGGAGAACGTGGTACAGAAAAAGTTGCATGAGTATTATCAGTCGATTTAATTTTAGTTTACTTCATGCCACGCCTGCATTGGGGGGAGAGGAAGACCTTCTGTTTGTTTCTTAGTACTGCCTTAGTACTTAATTGTATCCAAAATAATCAGTCCTCAGAGTATTCCTGTGAGATGGCCAAGGGAAATGCTTAAAGCTACAAGTCATCATATCAACAAGGAACATAATAGCCAGGTGTTCCTGGATCCTGTAGCCTATTCTCTTGCTCGTTTGGGAGTATGTTCTTTCCTTTTTTCAAATACATTCTTCGTATCTAGAATATATGTTCTTGAGGAATAGCGTATTAGATGCAATATGAATCCTTTGTACTTGGCTGGTATTGAAGCAAAACAGATTTATGAGACAAATAATACTGATAAAATTAATTTTTAATATGTGTTAGAATTAAAAGCCATTCAGTTTTGAGTTAGTGTTTTTCCACACTTACTCCACAATTGGTGTAGAATGCTTTTGGCCCACTTAGATGCCAGACATGCAGGGGGAGTTCACTGTCTGCAGGCTCAAGAAAGTAACCTATGATAAAATCAGCTGAGCAATAGTTGGAACAAGAGGTTTTTATGTACTGAAATTTATTGGGATTGTACACTCAGTACAGAGTGTTAGCCTTTCACCAGTAGGCTGGATGCCTGCAGCACTCTTGTAGAAGGGCTGTTGGTGTCACAAAGTAGTCAAAGTAGAGAAAGGATTGGGACAGAATGTGGGGGGAAAGGAAGGTGAGCAAGCACTGCTGATCAGACAGGTGTTAATCCTGGGCAATGACTGTGCTGAACTGAGGGTCCTTAAGCTCCTTAGGATGTCTCCAGCCGTGCTGCAGGGCCAGTGGCTGATGGGTCGGTGGCCAGTGCGGTCAGGCAGCCGCTGTCCTGCAGCAGGGTGACCACTGGGCTGGGACTGGTGGGACAGACTGAAGGAAATGTTACTGATATTTCAGTCAGGAAATACTTTCTGCGTTCTGCCTAATTGCTGTCTCTCAGGAGTTTAGGTAAGTAAACATGGGCTTTATTCTGGAAGTTAATCTGCTTTTCATGTCACAGAAGACTCTGAATACTACTCAGTTCCAGGCAAAAAAGAAGCAGCCTTCAGAGGAGAGCGCATCAGATCCTTCTGGTAAAGTAGACTTTGCAGAACTCCCATATAGCTTTTCTTCATTCAGGATCAAAGTTTTTCAGTTGTTTTCATTTCTGGACTGTAGCAACATAGTGCTTCTAAAAAAGGAAAGTTTTAGTTTCAGTTTTGGTATAGACCCCCATTTGATCCCCATGGTTTGCATCCCTGGACTTGCCTATTCCTCCCTTGAAGGGGTAGAGCACAGGTGTGCATTATAGCTCTAAGGCAGCCTGGTTCCCTTTAGAGGGAAGCCTGGAGCCATGGCTATGAAGCTGTAAGAGGTGTCAGTACATTCCTTGGTCTGGAAGGCTGGAGCAGCAACTGTGGTTCTGCCCCTGGCTGCGGCACAGGTGCAGCTGTCTGTGTAAAGACCTTTGAGACAGGGAGCTTCACGACAGTGGCGTTTTTCAGTAGGAAGAAACTGTCTCTTGTGCTATCTTGCTTCCTTTGAACAGAACCCCATCACATTTTAGTACTAGATTTACATTGGGGAGTGTGTGAACAAACATGGTTTAATTTTTTGTAGAATTGGTTAATAATGCTATTACAAAAGTTAAAGAAATGCATCTGTGTATAGTGGGGTTTTGAAGCATATATGGTATTAATAAAAGAATGTATGCAAATATAAAAGCTCATGATACTTTGAGTAATGCAAGTTGCAAATTCAGGCTAATAAATTATGTCTACAGTACTATGTAGTTTATCACTTAGTTTACTGATGTGTTTCTGGGATTTCTTGGATCAATAAAGAATAAGAATTAAGTTACATATCACTGATCATCCCAGTTCTAAGGTGTTCCCAGACAAATCAATCATAGTTGCTCAGCCAAAGACATGAAATAATTCATATATCCCTCTTCTCAAATTTCACATTAAAATATTAATAACTTTTAGATGTTTATTTTGATGGTGGACACAATAATTTTTCTATTGTTTTACAATATGTACCTGAACTGTGCAATGCTTATGTTCATTCTGTTGTTCCAGTGGATAGCCCACATTCTCTACAGTTTTGGTGTCCCAAGGAGCTGAAGAGATCTCCTAGAGATATTACAGAACTGGATGTTGTTCTGGCCAAAGTTGAGAAGATAGCAGCAAATTACAGGTGAACATTCTGCTTTCCCATGACTGGATATTCAGAGTTTTAAAAAGAAATACCTGTGGTTTTGCTAATGGGCTGTCCTTTAGAGAATCAGTATTGCATGGTTGTGTTCTGACGTTAATGATTATTAAGTTTCTGTGATACAAATGTTTTTTCACATATGATCTTGACATGGTCTCCAGGGATCTGATATTTTTCCAAACATGAACAGCACATCTCAGCTGATATTTTCAAGGTAGAAATGAAGCTATTGCTAGTATATGAAAGATCTGCAGTTGTCTAACTTTGGGTTTTATTTGTTACTCAGAGGAAGGGGTTTGGATGAGAGTTCCCCTTTACTAAACCAAATGGGTTGTGTTTTGTCCTTCTGACTTCTCCAGACAAAGCATAGACTCAAACATTTGCAGGAAGGCTATCGATGACTTCTCTTCTGCTTTCAAGGACCAAATCACTGATCTTGTAAGTACACCAGAAATAAAGTAAATTTTGTGGTCAAAATACCTATGGTTTTATATTGCCCTTTACGCATTCATTTTACAAGCTGTAAAGGTTTCCAATCTCTTGTCAGTATAAGTAATATGAAAACACAATTTGTTGTGTGCAGGTTATGATTTCCTGCCTCTGTGCAGGCTTTCACGAGAATTGCCTCTAGACACAACACTGCTGTCATGCAAGTACTTTGCAAAATTGTCACCTTTTGAGAATAGGGGAGCATCCAATAATCCTGAAGCATTTGTCATATCTAAATCATTATGTAGTAAAACGGGTGAGCTGCATAATTTAAATGAGCATACAGCTATGTCAAACACTGTTTAAAAGCTCGTGGACTAGAGTTTTAAAAGGTTGATGATTTAATTTTTGTGCTATCTCAATAACTTCTGAGTAAGGCCTCTAACGTAGTCCAGGGAAAATCATCCTTTTTTAATTAACATTTTGAACATAACTGTATGCAAGATACTCAAGAACCATCTGGACATGGTCCCATGTGCTCTAGGATGACCCTGCTTCAGCAGAGAGGTTGGACCAGAAGTCCCACTGTGGTCCCTTCCAACCTGAGCCATTCTGTGACAAGTTTATTGGCTGGAAAGATTAAGATGATTGTGATAAGTAAAATAAACTCAGAACTTTGCAGGAGTTTTGCTGAGTACAATGGGTGAGTACTAAAGCTATAGTTCTGAGTGGCTCATTAGAGGTAACAAGTGTTAGAGTTACCAGATTTACACATCCATCTAAAGATACAGAAAAATTAAGGTAGGTAGTGTTACAGTACTTGGTACAAGGAGTATTTACTTGCACTAACTCCTTTTGTGCAACAGTTTTCGTCTGGCATGAGGAGAGAGGAAGGAACCAGTACACAACCGGTGATGTCCCTTTGAACCAGGGTTGGCTTTTTAAATAGATTTTTATGTTATTCCAAAGTAATTCTTGCAAACATGTTTTTAGGAGGATAGTGATGAACTCAAGATCCATAGTCAATCTGTAATTCTTTTTCTCTGTAGATAGCAGGAGTCCAGGAATTAAAGAATATGAAGAAAAAAAATGCTAAGGTAAATACATACATCTCCCTAGATTGTACAGCATACAGTTGTGGGCATTGGAATGTTGGGAACTTGACTGGAAGAAATAAAGTAGTTGACAAAAAAGATGTACTGTACTCAGAATCAGCTGCACAACTAGAGGTTAGGGAACCACCAGAGGTTTTTTGGAAAAGATGTGAGTAAATGTGGTGGATTGCAAACTCCGTATGTATACTGCTGTACGGTGTAAAAAGAAGGAATGCGCATTAGGATGGGTAAGATCTACGCATGTCAATTACTCTTTTGGCTTTTCGGTTTGTTGTTTTTTTAAATGAGTAATGGTGAGGCCTCTGGAGAGCCAGTTAAATAATGAGAGCTAACCTTAAAGAAACGTAAATGAATATAAAATCTAGGAGAGCAGCAAAGATGGCAACCTGTGAGGATAGAATTGGATTGCTTAATTTAAAAAAGGGAAGTCTCAGGCAACTGCATTCCCTAAGTAGATGCAGAATTTTTGTTCAGAAGAAGACAGTTCCTCTCTTCATTCAGAGCAAGCAGTAATTCACTGAAAATTACAGGAGGAATTACAAGCAGGAATGTTGACAGGAGGAGGCACTAGTGTAAGGGCAGAAAAACATTGCAGTGGTTTCATCAGGGAGAGGTGAATGCCCTACAGAAGAGAGATTTAAGAGCAGCTTAGGCATTGTCTGGATTTCTGCTCAAATTAACATCTTCTGCAAAATTTTCAATGGCAAAATAGCTGTAACAAATAAAGTCAACATAAAGCTTATCCTGGGAAGTAGCAATTAATATGCTAAAGTCTTGTTGACCTGAGGTGATATGGTAATCTGCTCTGAATGTAAAATGGAAATCTTAATACACACCTGGCATTCACAGCCACTTAGATTTATCCTTAGTTTGCCTTTTAGACATTTGTTTAAAATTAAATTTTTAGTTGCTAAATTTAATTTTATTATGAGTTTTGAGTGTTACTTTTTTTTTTTAATTGTATGTTATATTAAAGAAAGCTTACTTAGTTAGGGCAACCATCCTGAACATCCATTCGTAATAATTCGCATTTTTAAAACTAAAACCGCCTAGAGCTGATAATGTTTGAAATCAAAATGTCACAAACTCCTTTTGTATGCTTGTAAATCCAGTGTTTCTTAAGAGAAATTTTGGATGGAGATTAGAGTTTGACATTTTAAACAGCTTTAAAGTGTTTAAGAGACAAATGTAAAATATGGCAGTTTATCAGGTCTGGTATCTTCGAATCTTCCACAATGAGAATCCGCATAAAACCTCAGATAAAAAAAGGCAATGAAATTTGAGTTGTTTGTCCTTTAAAGTTTTAGGAACTGCTTCACAGACTTTGCTCACTGTTTGTTTCAGGCAGTAACAAACATGAAAAAGAAAAGGCAACAACTGGTGCAACTCAGAGAAGAGCTAATTGGGTGTGTTTCTAACGATGCACAGTAATAGCGTGAAGAACTCAAGGAGTCTGGTATTTTGTAACTCAGAAGGGAAAGTAACTTTTTCCGTTCTTTCATTTTCTTTTGATGAAACTACTGCTGTCTTGCTTTTTGTTTTTACAAAAGCTCATGATAACCTCTCCGTTGCATACTTCAGTTGCCTAGACAGTCATTCTTGCAAGTTCTCTTAGCTAACTGGTTACTGGGAGGGTGTTTCACACCTTATGTTCATAGGAAGAACACTAGTGTTATGATTTGAATTGCAAAGGTGCTGGATCATAAATTTACAAAGGTAATACAGAGGACTTTTTTGGTTTCAAGGTGGGAGATTGTATTTCACCTCTGCAGTTTGGCAGGGGTTGCTCTTAGTACATGGTTTGTTTCCTTCTCATGTGGCCACACAATTCCCCTTCCCTAACTTGGCATTAATCTTAAGTGTCATTTAGATACACACCACAGGAATTATGTTCTTTGGAAGAACCATTAGACTTCCCCACATCCCTTGAGTTGCTAGTGACAAGCTTTATACTGAAGCTGCATTTACCATACACCCTGTAAGGTAACTCTGTAGGGAGCCGTGGGCTTGGATCCACAAAGACAGCATAAAAACCTTTTCTCTATGACCATGAGAGGTGTTCTTCTTTGTAGTACTGTGGACAAACTTTGCTCAGACAACTATTTGAAGTCATCCCTCAATATGGTTTGAGCCCCCTCACAGACTGAAAGCTGCCTTCACATTTTTATATGTTGTGTTTTAATCCTTTGATCATTTTAAGAAACCTTTTTCTCTGCAACCCAGTTGGATGAAAACTGCCATTGGTGCTCAGTTTTTGGAGTGCTATTTTAATGGATCGAGCACTCCAGCTTATTTAGCAGAGGTGTAGGTAGTTTGTAGATCCTGGATATGCTTCAGCATAAGCACTGAACAACTGAGTGTGCAGGCAGGGGTGTGCAGAAGCAGAACACCTTGTATTTAAGAAACTACACTTGAAAAACTTAAGAGTGGCTAGAATTGTCAGACTCAAAAGAGAAGTTTGGGTCTTGTTGGATTTGGACTCATAGCCCTGTTTAAGTAATATGCTTGTTCTAATTAAACACTACCCCATAGTAACCTGTGTTTTGTATTTCTGACCAACCTTTAAGAATTCCTTCAGAGGAAATAGGGTCATTTTTATACATGCAATAAATATGCAGATGCAAGCATCAAAGTCTTGATCTTTTTTCAGAGCTGAACCACAACTGACACAACTACAAAGAGAATATGCTGAGGTACAGGAAAGGAAATCTTCCTTGAGGCAAACAATTGAATTAATTACTGATTTGAAGGAGCTACGGCAAGACTGTTTGGATTACAGAGAAGAAAACCCAAAAGCAAAAGTGGTAGTAAGTACATATTCTGCATGTGTTCCAGTTTTATAAGTGTTTTTATTTTAATATATGAAATGTATTTATTAACATCTCTTAAGTAGCAATATTTTGTTAATTGTCTTTGTGGAAGCAACTTGAGAATCACTGCTGAGCTGTGCTGTAGCATCTCACTTGTTTTTTTGGTCTCACATTAGAAGCTGAAGTATTTCAGAGAGGATTCTGCTGCCTTGCTCTCAGTGTCCAGGAATGCAAAGGACATAGAAATGAAACAGTTGTCCTTAGTTGTAGCTTTTTTACAGAAACTGAAGATTAACAGTGAGACAGAAGTAATTAATTTTTTCTGTAGTTATTGTTCAAAAGTAGGGAAAGCTCTGGCACTTCCATGTAAGATATTTAATGCTAAGAACAGTGCTGGTATTTCATGACCAGAGTAACTTCTCATGTAGCCCTAGAATTTGTTCCCATTGTACCCAGGACCTGGCGTGGTATTTTCTGTGGACAAGGCTTACACACCTGCCAAGTGTAAGGGAAATCCTCGCATTTCAGAAGATGCTCTAATTTTGGCTGTTGTTCACTTTTAAAAGTCATGTAGCTCCATTTTAGACAGAGGAAGAATAAATACTGATATGTAAGTGATCTGTCCAAGAGTTAAAAATGTTGCCTTGTAATTTTATTTCCTTATCAACAGTATGGAACTTCCAGCCTCCCTGCTCTTCTGGTGGAGTCTCGGAGAATTCTAGGAGCAGAAAGGCACTTTGAGAATATCAATATGAAACTGGAAGAGGCTCTGGCTGTACAAAAAGAGCGGAGATCAAAGGAAAATTAAGTGTCTTTTTAAGACTTTCTGACATTCAGTAGGAACAGTTATTAGAATTGTCAGTGCTTAAAGCTTCTTTAATTGTTACTCTATTTTGTTTCAGTGTTTAAAAGAAGTCAATGACTTAAAGATTGTATCTTTCTATTGTCAAATAGTCTCAAAATATCCATGAAAGGAAATAGCGATCACAGGTGAAATAATAAAACTTTTCTGTACTCTGTGAACAATGTGAGGTGTTAATCTTGTGCAGTTAACCTCGAGAGGAATATATGTAAAGAGAACACAGACTCTGGTTGAACAAAGATGAATCGACAAATCTTTTTATTAAATTTGCATTTGAAATAAATTATTTCATCCTGTTTATGGAAATGAAGAAGTCTGTTTTGTTGGCTTCTCAATAAAACTTGGACGTACAACTAACAAAATAGAAACTGTACAGCAAAGAGCGTTAAAAGTGCTAAGCTTGGAGCAGCATTCGTGATGAGTTTTTTAGTCCAATCCTCTTCAGCCCCCCCGTAATGGTCCATGATCTCCTCCTGCCTGTTGAAGTTCACCCAGGCACTCCATTCTTTGTCTTACAGCTCTGGAGTGGTGCTTGTGAGCTACCCCGCAGGACCTTTCACACCGGCAGGCAACACACAAGTGTCGTTCATTGCTGGCCAGGCCTGTGCTCAGCTGCCTTCTTTAGTGTAGTTATCTTCTTTCCTTAAAGCTTCCAAAAGAACGTCATCCGGGATTTCTTCCATGGCATAATTCAGGCTATCATCTGCAGCTTCAGCTAGTTCCACGTCTTCAGCAGCTTCTAGGAAACAGGCATCATCACTTGTGTTTTCCCACTTGCTGTCTGACAACTGGAAGTCCTGAGTCCAGCTGTCCTCTGGAGATACTGAGCTTTTTGACAAGTCTGACACATCAGAATATGGATTTACTTTTCCTTCTGTGTGCCCCCTGTCATCCGTTAGCGTGGACTCTTCTTCCTTTGAGAAGAAAAACACTTACTCCATATGAAAATACTCTGTACCTGTAACTGCTCTGCAAGTGTGAAGCTTGTGCTGTCACATGGATACTGCAGAAAGCTGGGCCAACAGGACAAGATTTTCCAGCATGTTCATGTATACCCACATTAACCCATGGAAGCCTCTTTTAACAGGAGAAGAAATTGGCTGTTTTTCTAGGGCCCTACAAGTAGCCTCTTGAATACAGCTTCATAAAATAATACAAGATTAAGACTAGCTTTAGTGTCTGTTCAAAGATACTGTCAGGACCTGAAAATAGTTAAATGACACTTTTTATGAAATAACACTAATAGCTATCGATGAGCTGCTTGAAAGAGCTTAACGTGCCATTCTGCTGTATGACATTTAGAGCTGTAAATTTAGATTTAAAAGTTGCAAAAATGCCAATTCTTATTGCCTAAGCAGCGGAAAAACTCGTACGTTCAGGGTGTAGAGTCTAGGTGCAGTATCAGGTCAGTTGAAATATTCTACCTGTTTGGGGAAACATGCTGTTTTAATACACTAAAATGGAGATAAATGAATTTCAAAAATGAGAGTCACTGACTTATATTTGACTCTGACTGACTTAAGTGTTCCAGAACCAGTTCTATTTTACCTTGCCCAGCATGAAGTCAGACATGCACAGCAGAGCTAAACTTGGGGCAGTTTTTCTGTTCTGCACCTGGAGTGGCCTTGTGGCTTAGCCATTGGGAACTGCTGTTCACATCAGAACAGAAGAACGGCTTTAGTCCCAGATGAAGTTAGACAATTCCAGGAACTTAGCACTGCTGGAGAACTTAAAAATGAATATATGGAGCTGCCACAGCAGCACAGCTGCTCTGGGGACCTCTTCTATACCACTGTAACAGTGTGTGGAGCTCTCCCAGCAGACTGGGATGTCAGTGGGAATATCCAGGGACTTCCAGAGACTCACAAGAACTTGAGCATCTCAATAGGACAAAAACATACCTCTATGAAAAGAGATGGGAGGCATATCCCAGGCGGTAATGGAAAACCTACATCAAATATAAAGCATTAATTAAAGTTAACACTCCAAAAAGTATTAAGTATAATTGAGATCACAGACTACATACTTTGTGATTTGAAGTTTTGTTCTCTGCAGACAGGATCGTGACACTTTTGGTACCAGACTTCATTCTTTAGATCTACCAGAATCCTAAGAATGAAATTATTTAGTTTTTTAGTAACAGTACATAAATGAAGTGAATTCATACAGTAGGAAACCCTAACACTAAACAGGTTTTGTTTGTCCTCAGCTATGGATATTGCTTTCATACTCTTGGCATAATTACTACATACTTGTTTTGTACCATTTTTAGTAAACTTCAGGTTTCGTAAGTTAAAAGAAATTTGTAAGACATCTGAAAGTGAAATTTAGTCAACTTAATTGCCTTAAGCTTGGAAGAAAAAGTCATCAAATTAAGACTAGCATATGAGACTTAACTGTAAGAGAAGATTTTGTTGCTGCTGCTGTTACAGATAATTTCATTATAAAAGCCACATAAAAATCACTATTTTCTGTCAACTGATTACACCACCCAGCTTTTTCAACTGTACTTTAGAAACACCAAACTTCAAGCAACAAACTTGAGAAACAGCAATTTCATCTAGCTGTGGGGTTTTTTGAATATCCTTGTTTCTCAAAAACACATTCAGTGATTTTACACCTTACATAAAATTATTTTTAAGTTAAAATATTTATACGAATTATAGACTGTAATTCTAATATAATCTAAAAATCTGACTTTCCATCACTTATTTTGCTGAAACCATAGGAAGTCTTAGGCCTTGTAGAGTCACTAGCAAAACTCATCTTGATTCATGTGGCAGGAATTACCATGCTAAAATGGCAATTCTCAATTCTCAATTGACAGAGTCATTTTAATAACATAAGAATGTAGTTTAAGATGCACTGTAAATTAATTCAAAAGTGATCTGCTTGCTTTATTATTTTTCAGCTTCCTAGCTGGGAAGTATCAAAGCATAGTACTGCTTAATAGCTTTAACATACTCTGACCTTTATGTTAGCATCTCTGGGCCCATATTTTAAATACAATGAAGATTACTTCATAGAACTATTAGAAATAAAAGTCCAGTTATCACAAAGTAAACTTGTGGGGTGGGGGGATAAATAGTTTCTTTGGTTTTGTGGGGATTTCTTTTTGTGTTTAAAACATTGTATCCCCACAGAGCAAGACAGCAGAAATTGTTAACAGTTGCTGATTCTATTCATAAGAGTTTTTTCAGCATTTTTTGAGAGTAACAGTTGAACAGGAAAATAAATAAAGCTGTTTTAAACTGAATAGTTAAAGAACATACATTATGTTGTTACTTTTGTGAGCTCTTCCGATATTTTCACACCAACGGTAACCAGAAATATCATAAATAAGTAGTTCTTGGAGAGAGAAGTAACTCCATTGTCGTATCCCTGAGGAAAAAAAATTTAATTCTTTAAATTCTTAAGAAATAGTGCTGCAGAAGACTCATTTGTAAAAAGTAATGTGGTCTCTGTACCTCCTTGTAGCCCATCTTTATTAACCAAAGAACGAACAAAATTATCAATTTCTGGATATGGTGAACCCTGGTAACCTTCCATGGGATCTGTTAAACCAAAGGCCACAAACACACACTGTTAGAGGGTTTGCCACTGTAATATGTCATTGTAACACATACACTTTATATAGACCATAGGCAGAAAATGCACATGAATCACATCACACCCTTAAATAACACCAGGGATAAATTCCCTGTTAGTTTCTTGTAGATCTTAAAAGCACCACCCCCAAGTTGCAGAGAGAGCTGAGACAAAGCAAGACAGCTGTGGGTACAGGAAGGGAGGGTCAGTGGCATTCAGGTGCTGCAGAGCATCCTTCAGTGCAGCTGTGCTCTGCCTCCTGCAGAAATGCAGCTGAAGAAGGGCCCTCCTAGAAGTTACCAGGTGTACAAGTCACAGAACATCTAAGTTAAGCGTATTTTTTTTTCTATGCATTAGAAAAGGCTTGAGGTACCTCTGCTGCTTCTGGTAGTTTTACTGTTTAAAAAAGCAGACATTTTTCTCTCCTCCTCTGAAAAGCCAGATGACAGAACTTTCATGTCATCACTCGCTCTGAAGAAAGGAGAGAATACAAAGGAAAAAGGTATGATTCTTACAGCGTAACACAGTGCAACATAACTCACTGTAACATCCCACGGGATGGCACAACAACAACAGGGGTGGGCCAGGAGACTTCCAGAGGTCCCTGCCCATCTTGCCCAGCCCGTGATCCGCTGTGCACCTTTCCCTGTCCCTGGAGCACTTTCCCCTCTGGCTTTGGCAGTTTCCCTGACTCCCACCACAGGACGGGGGTTCCTCTCCCGCAAGAGCAACATTTGGTTCCTGGCCGAAATCCCAGGACCGGCCCATTTAACGACTGCTGGTCCATGTTCCTACAGCAGGATGTGTTCTAGATGTAGTATCTATGCAAATATACCCTTTCAAAGGTTTCAGGCTTTTTTTCTTTACAATGAACTGCTTTTCCTTGCCATATTGGCTAACTGGAAGCCAGATAATCACAGATGTCTAAATTCAACACGGCAGAACTTCTCATCCCTATTTATGGCAGATTCAGCTGATGCCTATGATCTGAATACACTACATGGTTTACTGGCATCAGTTCAGGATAATGAACATTTCAGGATATAAAACCGAAGTCAGAACAAATACATGTTTTCAATAAAAATATGATACCATTTCAACCTTCTTTCTGCTACAGCAATGATTAGGATCTTCTTAAGATAGGGTATGACATATCAGAGGTTTAGACTAGATATAGAAACCTTGGTTATTGTCTGTATGAGTACCCAACCTAAGGAGGCGTCTGTACCAAATGGGAAATCTGCTATGCAAGAAAACACGGACAGAAATCCTTTTTATTTCTTATCCTACTTTGAAAAATATTCAGACTTCTCATATTTAACTGCCTGCAAGTCTGTAAGTTTTGCTTCCAGAACTACACAGAAGCTGACCAAACTTAATAATGGTTGTGGTTTGGCATTTTGAGCACGTATAGAGAAATGAGACACAATTCAGCAGCTGTACCACATCTGAAGGCAGGTTTAACGAAAGAACAAGACTCCCAAGAAATTTTTTCTTCAAAACCAAGAAATTTTACTAGGAACTCCTAAATTACACTGTAACAATGTTAATGGAATAACTGCTCATTCATAATAAGTTATCTGTAACTGCTGCAAGAGAATTACCATTAAAATACATATTTAAAAATACTGTAAATTTGACTGAAATTAAGTAATTACCGAATGTTGCAGATTAAAGAGGAAAGAAAATATGCTTCTTCCAAGGAAACATCCTTTTCATAGTTGGGGATAAACTTATTATCCTCTGCTATCTTCAGAATCACATTTTTTCCTGCTTTTGATGACTTATACATCCGGAAATTTCTATTCTTTGTATAAACTCCTACAGGAAAACAGATATTTCTTAACGCAGCAGTGCTGGCTAGGATTTAAGATACTGAGCACTTGTAAATTAAACAATCTTCCTTAGGCCCAGCTAAGAGTCTAACAAATGGACAGAAACCGCTACTGACTGGCTCACATCCCATAGAAGAAATGCAACAAAGCAAGATCACGCACACATTTACACTTTTATGTTACAGAAGAATTAAGACAAATGCTCAACACCTCTACACAGGCATTTTAATCATTCTGACATTAGAAATGTTAAAAGTTTCCCTTCAGTACAAGAAATTGGTGCTTTCACAGTAACTTCATGAAATACAACTGAGCCCCAAAAGCTGCACAATTATTTTAACCAGAAAGAACTTAATCAACCTTTCTGTTTTCTGTGGACTGCTTCACAACTTTTCTGAAGCATGTATCAGGAAAGTTTAACTGCAATCTCAAAAACAAACAACAAAACAACGAACAGGTATCTTAACATTGTATAATCTACCTAATAACTGATTGAGAAGGTGAGTTTTATTTGCAGGTTGCATTAGATTTTCATGAAGAGAAAAGATCTTACAGAGCTCATACAAGAACACCACAAAGTTTTCTGTCACTGCAGCCTCATGATCTAGTTCTGCATTTCAGCAATTTTGACTTCAGCTTTCCAATTTTGAGGTAAGGAGATAAACAAATATTGAGGATGGTTAATTTTGGGGAAACTAACACCAAATTCTTAAAAAGTCAGACAGGAAACAAATGGTTTTATTTAATTTCCATTCATGAATATGCTTGAAAGAATTTTGAACAGTAAGTGAAAGTAATCCTTCTGACTCAGTAACAGAGAAGCCTACTGTAGCCAACTTCGGGATTACATTTCAATAGATCAGACATACTGAAGAGGCCCACAGTAAAAGCGATCCTGAATTCCATGAGAAGAATTTGAAGAATGGGAGTTCTTCAGAAGAGTCTGAGGAACAAACCCAATGTAAAGTCCTGAAGCACGTAACACAGTGCTATGCAAAAGCGTGCTAAGCTATTTTCATTTCCTTGAGACAAGGCAAAAAGCAGAAAAACCAGATATGGAGTTGGAAAAGGGTAGAACTTTCAAACTCTAGCTTGACTATGGGTGTTGTGCTCCTAGAGATTTGTAATATTTTAATACCATGAACAGGCTAAGCCCAGCTGGGCCATGAAGTGCCCAACCCAAAATTTCTGCTATTCCATCACTGAAACCTAACAGCTGCCATTCCAAACAGGGAAAGCAAGCTCAATTCGTACATGCAGAAGAATACAGAAAGCCATGCCTGTAAGACTTGTTCCATTATTAAGCAGCTTCTAATTCAACTGAAATAACAAAAATGCAATATATGCATTTACTCTTTTAATCCAAATGGGAGCACTAAGCCCTTAAGGGGAAAAACAAAATTAGTCTTGCGTAGAAAGAATTACTTTAAACTTCAGAATAAAATAATTCAAGGTAGTAATATAAGAAGTTCCACAGACCATGAATCTAACGTTGCTTTAAAGTACAGCATTTATTATCACAGTTTCAGCATGTATTTAAAGTCTGACCATAGGGACAACAGTAAGAACACCACTGTTCTTACTCTCTGTAATCAAAGATTAAGGAACATCTCATTCTTAACCTTTGTTGCATCCCAGAGAGCTTTAAAAACACTCATATATTTACCTAGATCCACAAAAAGTTGCTTGTTGTCGTCTTTATCATTTACTATTAGGAAAGAAAAATCCAAATTTTCTCCCTGGTGTGACATTTCCATATCCTTTGTTTTGTGAGCAATGGCTGACCAGTCTTTAGAAGCATCTTCAACAGCTGTGAGGTTTGTAAGAGAACCATCCAATCCAACTCCTGCAGAACACTGGAAAACATGCCCTGCTTCTTCTGTTGGAATCAGAGCAGCCTTACTCTCCATTAATCTTATGGCAGGCTGCAAAATGGTTCTCACAAAGTTACCTTAAAAACAACCAGAAAAGTCCAGAAGCAAGTAACGTCATTCATGAGTCAAGAAAGAACTTAGAGAGTTTCTGTGCAAACATTTTTCAAAACAACCAAGATGGAAGTGGCTGAAGTTCAGGGTCTTTTTAGCCCTTCTGGATTTTTAAAAAGAGATCTTTCAACCAGCCCACTGTATAAAATAGTTCTGGCCAGTAACTGAGAAACCAATGCCTCACAAGAAATTGTACCAAATGTCTTTAAAAAAAAACCCTAAATATTAACAAGCTCAGATTTAGGATTCTGAAAAGGTTGTGATTGTCCCCCTCACTACTGCTTTCCCTAATTTCACTTTCAGAATGATTGAAATGTTTACTTTAAGCTTCATGGTGTATTTACTGATGTAAAAGCTTGACCAAAGCTTACTCAAACAACAAATTACTTTTCACAAAAGTATTTTGTAATGACTTTTCAAACTCCCAGTATTGTAATTCAACTCCCATTGTACCTCCAGGCTCTGATAGATGGTAACCAAAGACAGACCAAAAAACCATGGCCAAATTAGTTCCAGGGAGAAAGCAAGAGAATAGAATAAATACAGATGTGGGGAAAAAACTATGAAGTGGAAGGAGGGCAAGGATGATTCTGCAGTTGTTGTATGAAGCTTCCATGGGGAACATGAATGGATATAAAATACTGTTCCTTCCATGCTACGTATCAGCAGAATGACTCAGCATATCAAGCATGAAAATCATAATTATCCTTATAATTCATTACAGGACTACTGGGGCACACAAATGAGTCAAAACAACCCTAAACTGGCAATTCTCTGTATTGGAGTTGCCGTATCCAAGAAATCCCAACTTACATCAACAATTAAAATTGCTTTCAGCTTTCTCTTTATCATGCTTATGCACAGGTGGCTTGAAATCATCTTTGTCCTGCCTTTTTGACCCTATGCTGAGCAGAAATTAACTGTATTTAGAGCAAATAACAGTAGCTTTAATGGTTAAGACTGACATTAACCTGAAAATTAAGGAGCCATAGACTTGCCAGTCTCACAGAAACCAGTATTTCTGTAAATAAAACATACAGGCACAAAAAAGTTACATTTTTGCAAACACACACTCTAATTATAGGAAAAGAAAGTAGAAGATGAGAAAAAACGAGGCTTAATGAAATGGAGTAATTATGTGTATGCTGGGAATACATATTTGTTTTCACATATAATTCCATTAAAATAAATACTCACATGTGAGATGGCACTGTATAAAGTCAAAACCTCACCTTTTATTTCTAGGTGTGAGAAAAGAACACACTTACCAACATGAGTATTATCCTTAAATACAGTCTTTTGGGGTAGAAATATTAAGTGCCGACTAAATTTTTCATCAGTACTGGAATCCAAGTTCAAGACATCGTTTGATGAACAATTTACATCATAAAGTTCTTTTAATTTTTGGCTGACAAACTGAAATTATAAACATTAATTATGTTATTTTACTCTAGCATTTTTAGTAGTTGTATCTATAAAACCTAACAAATTTCAGATTCATACATTTTTTCCAAGGTCTTTTTTTTTTTCCTCATTTTGTGCATACAATTAATTTAATTCAAACTAACCCATATCAAGTTTGACATAGACTGTATTTCCTTAAATATGCAAGTCACTTAACACTTAACTAACAGTGACAAGCTGAGAAGAGTTTTAGTTTGTCAGGTCAAAGTCTAGTTACGTGGCTTTCCCCTGCAGGCTGTTTTCCACCACAAAGCAGTTCACACCCACAGTGACAATGTTTGTAATGCAGGCTCACCAGGAGTGGAAATGGAGGCTTGTCATGATATAAAGGACTGATGAGCTAATTCAGTGTTATGATTTAGCTAATTCATTGGTATGACCCAATGAACAATAACTAAGCAGAAAACATATTTCACTCTAAATTAGCTCTAAAAAAAATTTCTGTAAGCTAAGCTAGTGATTACTCATGTTTAGGACTGGGACTCAGAACCTAAAGATCTGGCAGCTTTGGGTTTTAGCAGCTCAGATCCCCCACCCAGCAAATCCAAAGTCCTCTTCTTAACCTGAGGAATCTACATTTCACATAATAGTGGATAAATGCCTTCAGATTCTCTGTCAGTAAAGGGTTCTTTATGAAGGAATGACCTCAGTAACCTTACTAGCTCATTTCTACCTAAAGACATGTAGGTGACAGAAGTCTCACAAACAAGACATCCACTCACAATTTTTATTAAAAGAGAAGATATTCTTCTAAAAACATATGAATGCCATATTGCACTTGCAAAGAGCTCATTTTCCAAAAAAAATTGCAATAAAATGGAAACTGCACTATTTAATACAACCAATAATTAGCAAAGGTATTTAATTTTAGGTACCAAATTGGTAAATGCAGTCACATTGGTCTCCACATCATCATTTCACTAAACTATAATGAACTATCATCTAAAGAAACTTTCAGGAGGGATTCATCCAAGCCTTGATATACAACTGCACCATTAGGCAAAGGGAATGAACTGAGGAAAATATGAATGGAACTTTTATTGATGCTACTTTAAAGAGTACCTAAACATTCCTTCAGTTTTACAGCTTTGAAGTGCCAGGGCACATAAAACAATCTTCAAAAGTAAAGTTTGAGTGGGTTTATTGACATGGTAAGTCAGTAAGTAACTGACTTACCATGTCAGTAAACCTACTGTGAATACAAACAGTCCAACGGCCATCATTCTTTATTTTTGTCTCTCAATTAAATTTTTGTCTCTTACTTTGATTAAACCCTTGCTTTAATTAAAACAGTATTTTTACTTAATTAAGAATAACCACTGGGTCTACAATTATTTTAATTTTACTATAGCATAATCAAGATAAAGTGGTACATACTTTGGTTTCATATTAAATTAGCAACGAATTCATCTACAACATGACTTTGCTCCAGTTTACCTCAATTAACTTCATGACCATACTCTTGCCATCTGCACCAGGATTTGCTGGTTTGTAAAACTCCAAATCAAAATAAAGTTTGCAAGCATCTTTTTCAGGAATTACTTCATAGCAATGCATAAGACTTGTTTTGTAACCTTTGCTAAGGAAAAACAAAAACAAATCACAACCTCTCATGATTATGAGCATGATAAACATTATGAGTATGATAAATATGCTTATCAGTTGCAAACAAGGATCTCACATATTTTATTCTGCAATCAAGCACCCATATGAAAAAAAATGTAGTAGCCCTGTAATGCTTTGAAAAATTTGTAACTAACATCAGCATCAAGTATCGACAAAGATTATTTGTCTGGCCTAGAATTTAATTTTGTAAAGTATTCTCCTCTCCATGCCCCCCCCCAAGTCTTACAATACATACAGAAATGTTGTTGAGAATTCAAGAAACTATGAAAACTACAGTAAAAAACATAAGTTATCACTCAGATGTCTTTTCTAAAGAAATTAGAGTTTTTTCTAAGTAAATCTAAAAATAATCTCATTTTCAATTTGAGAAAAAAAATGAGGTTTTTTGTATAAAAATTGACTCAGATTTCTTTCACTTCATAGCCAAATGTTTTATTGTAAAAGAAACAAATGGGGGGAGAAGTTCAGCACGTGATCAAATGCTCAATATTTGGAACTACATCATGCAAATGCAAACCCATAAATAAAGTTACCAGACATCTGCATTAATGCCCTCTGAAACTGCTGTATGTCTAGTCAGAGAAGTATGTTTTTGTCAGGTGTTGGTGTGATCCCCTGAGGAAAGCTGACAGCAAAAGCAAATCTACTGCTAATAAATTTCAGTTCAACAGAGAGAGTCCTTAATTCACAGGAAATAATGGCAACCTGCTACTCAAAAAAAAGTTGAAACCCGCTATAGAATATATTGCTTTGTCCTTGTGAACGCTTTTCCCGCTGCCAAGACGAAACCTCCGGCAACCATTACAGTTCTGTGCTACTCAGAGGAGCAGCTGGCTCCCGGGAATACCTATCCAGTGATCGCTCTTAGCAGGTAGGATATCCAGGATATCTTTTAGTAACATACAGGGTACCTTCTCAAATACTCACGTGTAATAAAACCAGAGCTCTTTATATGTTGTCACAAGGTAAAACCTCTGTCCATTCTGTGTCTTCTTTTCCAAAGCAAACACATGAACATCCTTTTTAAATGAAACATTGAAGTTTTTTTGTTAGTTTTACACAAAGAACCACTTTAAATCTTCAGAAGTTCCTACTTGGCATCAACTAAAGGCTAGTAAATACTAGAGAACTATAAGCAGATCACTTATCCTTTTCCAAGCCCAGCAGCATCAGGTTTTAATTTAGAACATCATTCTGATTTCAGTTACATGGGTAAAACTTTGAAGCTTTTCTTTGCTGTGCATTAATGTAAAGTGTTTTCTCTGTAAACTCTTGTTTTTTCTGATCGGTGGCAAGTGTATCTAAAGGGAGGAGGAACAATGTCCTGAAAGGAACAGCCTCATGGACACGATGGCAGTATAAGCTTTACGGCAAATATTCTTCAGCCATTATGTTGTTTAGATCAAAAAAGGAAATCTGAGAAGAAAACAGAAAAAAACTACTGCCAAGCCAATGAGAACCCATTTTGGAAAACAGGCTGTCAGGATTACTTAAATACCTGAAACAGCGTAGAGAAAAACACAATACTTTCTTTAAAAATAGCAATCAATTTTAAAAGTATTAAACTGAAAACAGAGGATACCTTTCACACAATATTTATTTGGCTAACCACTTCTAATCATCTGAACTTGCTACTCAGATGCCACTGGAGAGTTGTATAGTTTGCATTTAGTCTCTGCCTCTTCTTTATCTCTTTTTCTTCCTTATTTTTTCCTCCTCTTTCCTCCTACTCAATTCTCACTACCTTCCCATTCTCCTGCCCACCGACAGTTTGTTCATCTTGAGAAGGAACAAGTTTATCACTACAATGTTACCAAAAAGCACTTTTACTGTCCAAAGTTAACACCACATATGAACTTGTATGTTAGAACAAAACTAGTATTTCTTAGAGATACCTCCAGTGCAACATGACCTACAAAGGCAAAAAAAAAAGTACTTGCTGTTTCAGGATTGGGAAGAAAAAGATCTTGCAAACTGATAAAGACTGCCCACAGCAATTTTACATGGTGTTCAATCTTGAAAGTATATGAAGAGTAGAGACATTCGCCTAACCCATAATATACCTCTTTGCAGGTTTTTACATAATTAAAAGCTTCAGCCTGTCGAGAAAATATTTTCCAAACAGAGGACGGCATAGAGGGTTTGGACAGTCTTGGTCTATAAACTGTAGGAAGAGGGTTTCTTTCATAGTGAGATGCTCGTTCTTCCACTTTCTTCAGTCTTTCTTGCCATTTTCTCTTCATTTCTCCTAAAGAAACTACAAATAATCAAATCAGTATCAATTTCTGTTTGCAAGGCAATTTTAATTTTAATATGTCCTGTACTCATCACTACCTTTGATTCTGGTTTTTTTATTGAATGTAATTTATTAATTAACTGGGAGCAGCCAATATTCCAAAATGAACACCCAGCTTTGCTATGATACTCCTTTTAATATTAAATCTCTCTATACTGTTTTGGAAATACAAGAGCTTGATATTAACACTACCAAAGATAAACACAACAGAATAACCACAGTAAGAGAAGGCCTAGAAAGTTTCATTTTTGTCTTCAGAATGGTATAACACTCCTCAAAAACTATACAAACTGTTGTCTAGGCACGTGACATTATTAAGGAGTGAATACTATTATTTTTACTTTATGGTTGGGGAGACAAATGAGATAATTAATTTGTATGGTACTACAATACTTGAGTTCATAAGAGGTAAGACTTCAGTGACTTGAGCTCTGAGCTTTGTATCTCAAAGCAAAAGAACTGAAATCCAAAATGAGGGCTCCATTCTCCACTGCCAACCTTTGCTATTGATCAGTAATACTTTCACCTGCTTCAAAAGCTCGTGTACTTTCCACAACCTTAAAAGAGCAATCTTATCTCTTTTCAAGAAATACAACCATGCAGTAACTCTTGCTATCTTGCAACCTTTAAGCTTCTATTTCCATAAAGTAACCCAAATGCTGCAGAGTAATATAGTAAAGCATAAACACACAAGTGGAACACCTGCAAATCAGTAAAAAGCACTGCCAGGAAACTGTGAAACAGAGGAAGAGAGGCAAGAAGTAACAAACATGAAGGGGAATCTTCTTGTTTGGCCCAGCATAACTACTTGGTTCTCCTAACAGCCTCTGGGCTGCAGTGAAAGAGAAAAATGAAACTGAGTGTACTCAAAAGTATTCAAACCTTTAACAAGCTGGATCCACAAGGCAAATTTAAGTATTTAAATATTCTTGTGGGGCCCTGAAGCCCAAATTTTAGATCCTCTCATTTCCCCCTCCAAGTTTTCCACAGCAAAAGTTCCTGGACACGTACATTTCTGCCCACTATTCTAAGCCTGCCAATGTCTTGATAGTCAGTGCCTGTGTCAAGTCTAAGTAACAGCATGTTTTCTCTCTAACAGGGGTCAAACATATTATCTCTATCGACCTTGTCCGTCTTCTGACCTGTGCATTTTCTTCACTCTCTTTTTATGCTTAGTTTCTTCTCTGGGAATGAAAAGCTAGATTACAGACAGCAATCAGCATTTCTCAGAAGTGCTAACAAAACTTTCAGTTTCATTTTGGTGCTGTTGGCTGTAAGTTAACTGGGTGCAAAAGACATCCCTACATCAGCACTTTCCCACAAGGTGACCATTAAGAAGGGAAAGCAAAGGAGAAGCCCCATAGTTCTCTATTAAACTTTCTAGTTATATCAGGCTGTATTTTTGCAGAAACACATAAAGGAGGGTACCTGAACCTGGGAGAAGGCTGATGACCCTTACTTAAAACTGAAACCTATCATGGTTCTTGCAGTCCAAACACTCGGACTCTCAGCAGCCAAGCATGTCAAGTCTATTCAAGGTAACTTCAATTCCTGTGTGAACTATAACACAACACATCTATTTAGAGCACATAAAATTTACACTTTCAGACCAGCCTTCTGAGCTCACTGGGAAATTCCCACTTCAACTCCCTCTCTTATGTCCCACCAGAAGTAAGAGCAGTACTTATTTTTGTTTGACTTGACAGAAAGAAATTTTGTCACCAACATGTTTGGACTTCAGTGTCATTGACTCAGCAGGAAGACTACATGGACAGCCTGGAAAAATGTCTTCTGAGCGATGACTTAAAGAACTTGCTATTTCATTTTCTCTATTTTATGGAAGACTACTTCCCTGTTTACTTCTTATGATAACGAGAAAACATATTATCCACACCTGCTGACAACTGAAGCTGACACATGCAAATCAACTGCTACTCAAAATAACATTACACTTGTTTCCTGGCTGGTGTGTATAATGCAGCATAGTTCTATGGCAGAATTCATGGTCCTTGACACAAATAAATCTGTGAGATTTTCTCCCAGGTAGTGATTCAGCCTTAGAAGAACACATTAAATTCCTTAACATTAGTGAAAATTAGCTTAGCTATCCGTACGTTGAGCTGACGAGTGGCATACTAACAAACACTGCTCATCTTCCCTCAACGACAGCAAGGAGCAACAGATTTCCATCTTGCCCTCCTAAGAGAGGAAGTGGCCTCTACAATTACAGAATCACAGAATGGCTCAGGTTGTAAGGGACCACAGTGGGTCACCTGGTCCAACCTCCCTGCTCAAGCAGGGTCACCCCAGAGCACATGGCACAGGATTGTGTCCAGTCAGTTCCTGAGTATCTGCAGTGGGGGAGGCTCCACAACCTCTCTGGACAATCTGTTCCTCAAAATAAGATTGCAAGTGCAAAACTCAGTATATCAGACCTGGTGATAAGACCTCAAAAAGTAGATTAGTACCTGTTAAGGCAAGTTGGAATACATAGTTTCCAGTATTATCTGACTTCTGCTACTGGAGGTCTATGTACAAATATGAAACTAACTGACGTGAAAGTTGATGATGAAGCCAAAATCATCCCTCAGCGCCAGAGCGCTGTTATGCAAGGCAGGTCTGTGGGCAGCCAGGGACATTCACCACGCAGGTGGGTGAGAACCCTGCCTGAAGGGAAGGTCCTGCCGCAGTACAGGCCAGCTCACCCAAGGGGATCTCGCTTGCTGAGGTCTGGAGGGGGGCTGCTCATTTAGTAATTGTCCCCACAGATTACTCGAGCTGGCCATTTCCTTTACAAATCACCATTCTGTCAGAATCACAGAATATTCTGAGTTGGAAAAATCATCTAATCCAGCTCCTGGCCCTGCATATGACCATCTCCAAGAGTCACACCATGTACCTGAGAACATTGTCCAAATGCTTCTTCAGCTCTGTCAGGCTTGGTGCTGTGACCACTCCCCTGGGGAGCCTGTTCCAGTGCCCAGCCACCCTTTGGGTGAAGAACCTTTTCCTAATATCCAAACTAAACCTCCCCTGACACAGCTTCAGGCTATGCCCTTGGGTCCTGTCACTGGTCACCACAGAGAAGGATCATTTCCTGCCGCTAGTCTTTCCCTCCTGAGGATGTTGAAGATCACAGTGAGGTTTCCCCACAGCCTCCTCTTCTTCAGGCTGAACAAACCAAATTACCTCAGCTGCTCCTCACACAGCTTCCCCTCAAGGCCCTTCTCCATCTTCCTTGCCCTCCTCTGGATGCTCTGTAACATCTTGAATTCCTTCTTACACTGTGGTGTCCAAAACTGCACACAGTATTTAACATGAGGCCACACCAGCATAGTATAAATGTACCAGAATAGCACATTTGTTTCAGCAGGCAGAGGAACTCAAGCAACAGAGCAAACCTGACGAGGTTTGGGTTACACCATTCACACCCAAGAGCTACAAGGGCAGCCGTACCCGGCTCAGCCCTCAGAGCCCAGCGGGCGCGGTGGCTCAGTGTCCCCCCGTGGGGCCCGTCCCGGCGAGACCCGCCGGGAGAGCAGAACAGAACAGAACAGAACACAGCAGAGCTGAGCAGAGCAGCCA